>JAMBLF010000430.1:0-270945 GCA_030578115.1 Leucoptera coffeella | reverse complement strand
AAAGAATGGAAACAATAAGCCATAAAGTTGCCATACTAAAACTGGGGCCCAAGAAACTACAACTAATACTATTACGTTTCAACACAAATGCAGTTCAATATCAGATCAGTATTAGTGTGCAGTTGGTATTGGATTAGCAAAAGTGTCTTATTTCACCATTGATATCAGCTTAAGTGTCAAAATTCGCTTTAAAAATGACGAAATTTGTTACTTTTGCGAATCACTACCAACTTCACACTATTACTGATCTGATAATGAACTGATATTTTGCAAAAGGCTTTAGTGGACTTACTTAAAAAGAATTTTCAGGACTAATTAACTCTAAAACTCATTCCCTGACACCATCCAAAGATCTACATACATACATACACATCACGCCTGATCCCCTGTAGAGGGGTAGACGTTCTGTCCCGATCCTGACAAACCACTTTCGTTTCATTAACACTCATACACCTCCTCATACACATTTGGGGTTTAAAAGTACTTTTAACGAAATTCAAAGATCTATTGAACAAATTACGTCATAAATCAACCCAAATCGCCTCCGACCGGATTAGTTAGGTTTTAGGTCTTACAAACTTCTACATTTTATCTTTCTTTGATATGTGGGTGTTATCTTTAAGAGCCCTGGGATCCTTTCGCGATTTATTACCGTTACTCACGATCGCTTTCCAACAAGCCTAGTTGTTTGAATTATATCCTAATAACTGATAAGATTAAGCCTTGTGCTGCTAAGGAAATTGATAGACGTTGTGACGTTAGAAGTACCTAACTATAACTGCCGAGTGTGTATGAGTGTCAATGAAGCGAAAGTGGCTTGTCAGGATTGGGACAGGTGGAAATCCGTGATGTCTGCTTACCACTGTACAGGGAAATGGGCGTGATGTGTATGTGTGTATTTATAATGTAAACATCTGCTATTTTGTGCCTGAAGGACAGTAAGTAGTTAGTATTTATAAGTAAATATAATACTAATTAATAATAGAGTACTTCTAAGTAAGCAAAATATCATCATGATAAACACATTGGGCTATCATTCTGTAAGGACCTGGCTTAACGTTCATGTGACCGACCATTTTCATTAATTCATATACATTCACGTCCTTCAATCGCTTTCGGGGTGGACAGAATCGGAGATTTATTATTTCCTAGTTAACTTTTTAGCAAAAGTCCTTCAGTCGCCTCCTACGACATGCCGGGAAGAACGGCAGCTAGTTAGCATTCTTTTTACGTCTCATACTAGTTAACGTAAAAGCGCCGTATACCGACCGACCTCCTGTTTCCGACCATTTTGGTTTTTTCCCTCCTAAACTTATAAATTTCACGTTAAAGTTATGAATTTGCGCTCAATTAGTTCATAAATTTATATTACATTATAAGACAAAATTTGGTTTAGATACGTTAACAGCAAATATCTCATTTGACCGAAATCGTCGCAAGGGCATTTTTTTTGACAAATCGGATCCGAAAAAAACATAAATCGGCGTAAACGAAGATCTGGATTATTTTGAAGAAAACTTTGCTTAATTCGTAGTATTTTTGCATCATATCATTTATTGGTTTGTTGAGCACCGTCGATATCAATCAGCAAGTAATATTTGCGTATTTTATTCAAAATATCAAGCAAATAATAATGGTCGGAATCTGGTCCTCTATAAAATGAGTACGTTCCGAATACCGACCACTCTGGTCGGATACAGGATTTTCGTACTTTGGGAATAAAGCTATTTTTCATTTGTTTGATGAGCTTTGAGATTATTTCATGTTAACTTTCTTACTCTTAAGACTATTCTTATTTTAAAGACCTGTGTCCGACCAATACTAACTATTATAGTTTTTTTGTAAAAAGTGTCTAAACTTTGACTTTTAATTCTCAAAACGTATCATTACGTCTAACATTGAATGTTTTGAATGCTTACTATTTAGTCATTTTAAACAGATATAATTACTTTTTTGCTATATTGTTATATTAGTCAAGTGTCAATAATGTAAAAAAGTACTAAAAATATGTAGATATGTTAAAATTTAAAATTTTATTACGAAATAATATGATTGGTCGGAATCTGGACACGATTTAATCACCATGTACCGGTATCCGTCCAACTCAAGAACCTTCGGTTTCTTAGTACATGGATCAGTCTGCATGTGTTAGTTTCAGTATTCAGTGCATACATCTCATCATCATCATCAATCAGCCTGTATTAGTCCACTGCTGGACGTAGGCCTCCCCAAGGGTACGCCACAAAAGACGATCTTTCGTGGCCCTCATCCAGCCACTACCAGCAACCTTCTTGAGGTCATCGGTCCACCTGGCAGGGGGGCGTCCTACACTACGTTTGCCGAGACGTGGCCTCCACTCAAGAACCGCTTTACTCCAGCGGTCGTCAGTTCTACGACAGACGTGGCCTGCCCACTGCCACTTCAGCTTACAACAGCGATAGACTATGTCTATCACCTTGGTTCTTTGCCGGATAATCTCGTTCCGGACTCTGTCCCTTAACGAGATACCCAGCATTGAACGCTCCATTGCTCGCTGAGCGACATGTAGTCGGTGGGCTAGCCCGACTGTCATGTTCCACGTCTCGGATCCGTATGTCATTACGGGTAAGACACACTGGTTATAAACCCTGGTTTTCAGGCACTGCGGTAGTGGCGACGAGAAGATGTGACGCAACTTCCCAAATGCTGCCCAGCCCAGCTGCACTCTTCTGGAAATCTCCCGCTCGAAACTGTCTCTACCCAACTGCAATACTTGGCCCAGGTAGACATATTCCTGGACAGTTTCGAGCGCCTCTCCATTGATCGCAATCGGCTCCGGGACCACAAGTTCATTGAACATGACCTTAGTCTTGTCCAAGTTCATCCGGAGACCGACTGACCGTGAGGCAGCGTTCAAACTGTGCAGCATTTCCTGCAGATCCTCCAGCATACATCTATTATATATATACATATATTAACCCCTGTACTTCCCTAACGGTATAGGGATATGCTATTGTTCGCCACCTTGAACGATCCTCATAAAGATCTCGTGTGTCTTCTGTTCCTTTCCCTATGTAAACCCACTTTGAGAAGATCATATTTAGATCAGCATAACTTCTACGTGGCCTGCCTCATCCAGCGCTACCAATCTAGGTTTTGTAAATATTTTCGTAGCCTAGCTTTCATGCATCCTCTCCATTTGCCCAAACAACCTTAACATTCTTTTTGATATTTTCACCATCTTCTTTAATACGGCATCATTCACGCCTTCATTTATTGCCTTACCCTATCACATAATCTTCTATTATGTACATATTTTGTTAGGAACCTGATCTGTATTGCATTATGCTACCGTGATACTTTTTCCAAACCCAACATTCAGTACCATGTATAAAAGTAGGAACCAGAACAGCGTTTTTGAATCCACTCTCAACCAGCGACCAGTCATCAAACTATCTTAACCCCGTTTGTCATATTTCCCTATTTCAGTCTCTTCCCCGCTATATATGACCTTCACCATATCTAGTCAACATACTTGCCAAATATACCAGATTCTCACTTTTTTACTTGTTCCACTTCCTGATCGTTCACTTCTTATAGAGATTCTGACATACTATCCTGTCTTTCTAAAGCATTCATGATAATCAACATACGCTTTGCTAATGGGATGAGCAGAGACTATCGATCGTCACCTTGAACGATCCTGACAATCTCTCTGGCTTCGTTTACGCCTATTCACCGTCTCATACCAGCTCTTTTGTTGCCTTGAAAGCGAACAAGGGCAATACAGTATAAGTTTTGGTATGGAGTGACTGTTCGGTTTGGCAGAAGAGAAGGTGACAAAGATGAGGCCCTTCAGCTCTCACAAGAGTGTTATTTGTCAGCCACGTGGATGTTTCAAAAAGAGTTCCACAATTGCTTACGCCATGCAACGCTCTAGTTTCAATTCCACTCCATGACCATCATAAAAAGCTGGTTTTTAGGTGAACGGCAGTGAATGTTCTTCTCGACCTTACATATCAAGTCAATTCATAATGAGAGATGGACTACGCCACTTTGGTACTGACGCTGGTCTATGTGTTAAGGCCGCGACAAATAAATTTTACCTACGAAATATTCGCAGCATGATTTGCTTTGTCAACAACCATAAAATATCGAAATTTTTTAAGAAATTTACAAGCAGGTAGCATACTTATTACGGGGTTATATTTAAGGCTTGATTTCTTTCGTTTTGTGAGCATAGAAGGTATTTTAGCAGGCGAGATACGGCTGGTCGGAATCAGGCACCTCAGTGGTCGGAATCAGGAACGTCAGGCCTCAGCCGGTCTGTAAACGGTGCTTTCGGTAAAAATCAAGTTTTTTGAGTTTGATACCAGATTTAGGTATGAAAAAGGCAAATTAGATATTTTTCTTCGTGATTTTATGAAAGTAAATATCGTAATCTTTTTAAAGAACGTTTTATATTATTATACTTTAAACATTTTCTGTATCTTTTTTGTGATTTACGTAGTCAACTCTATCAGTGGTCGGTATACGGCGCTTTTGCGTTAGTACGGGACAGATTTTAGCAATAACCTAAAACGCAGTCGTCAAACAAGTATGTACATTATTCACTACATTTTCCGTTACAACATCCTCTCTATAACCATTTTTCCTACCGAAAACAATAGCTTGCTATTATCGTGAATAACAACCAAAATGTACAATGAATCCCCAGTGAATCCAGGGGTTAGTTTAATGGAGCGTAGGGGAAGCACAGTTTAATCTTCCCGTTACCTACTTCCTAAGAGCTCTAAGTACAGAGGAGTAACTTCGTATATTAGAATTAATTAAGTAACTAACTAACTATTATATTTAGATTATGCATTAAAGACAGGTTTCTAGTAATAATAATAATCCCTTATTGAAACTCCACAATACATTAAATAACACAATACTACTGATGAATAATTATACATTTACAAAATTAAATAAGAAAAATGTTACAGGCGAATAAGTTATTATACTAAAATTACCAATCAGATTTAAATGTCAGTCAATTAGTGTGTGCCGTGGAGATCCCAAATGGTGTCCAGCTCGGCGGGAATCTACGGATATCTAACTATAGTATGCAAGTAAGTATGACATAAAACACATATTGCATGAAAATTGCATAAGAAATACATATACTTGCATGCAGGGTGCAAGTTGTGTATCTATGCATTATCCACGTGACGTGATGTGACGTCATACTTGCATGCAAGACTTGCATATTGGAATCACACCATTACAAAACAGTATACAGAATTTACTGTTGCAAAAGAAACTTTACTATCTATTTTATCTTATTTTATTTACAATCTATCACTCTTCCAAGATATTTTAAGACGCAACGCTATCTTGGAAGATTGTGTTGCTGTTCATTAGAAATCCATTAAAATTATTCTTTCTTTTGTAGAGATAAAAATGTGTTTCTTAAAAGCTACGTTTTCTTCCTCTTTTGTATTTTTTATTTATAGCTTAATCACTGTCCCAAATAAACTGTTCTCTCTTTCATTTCAATGGAAACACTTACTAACTATATATAGGTACGTACATTTATATAAATACTAACACTAACCCGCCTTGAAAAGAAAGCAAGAGAGATTTGCCAATTGATGAAAGAAGGGTTATAAAAGGAATCTATAAAGCGAAGTGGAAGGTAGAGTTGGACGGGGTAGGCCTTGTAGAACACATAAAGATCAAATTGGAGACATTCTTCTCAAGGCGGGTGTACGTAGTGAAGAACAGAAGAGCATGTATGAGAAGATAAATGGGTGTGAGTCAAGCAGAAGAGAATTGTCAGGATCGTTTCAGGTAGCCATCGATAGTATCTGCCTAACCACTTATGAACGTAGAGACATAAAAATACGTATCTGTTAGCAACATAGCTATCTTTCTGCTTACTTCGTAGCTATCCCTTACAACCACGCAATACGTCACGGACTAATCTGTGGTATTCGTAGACAGACTTAACGATAATACCAATCGATATTTATTCACTATACTATAGCAGCATTCACGCCTATATGCAACCGGTAGAGATTATCGATTGCCAGCATCAAAGATGACAAATTGCCCTTGCTTCACTCACTTCCATTAGCCTGTTCATGCATGCTTTTCTATTACACTACGTACAGCCTTATGAAAGCCTCAAGAAAAATATTTACTCGTATTTAGTGTGCTTTTATGGTTACTTATATTGTTATGTTTAAAAAGGTCGCTGGTAGTGGTTGGCTGAGGGCCCTGAGTGATCGTGTTTTGTGGCGTTACCTTGGGGAGGCCTACGTCCAGCAGTGGACTGACATAGGCTGATTGATTGATTGATATTGTTATAGAGTAAAAAATATCTTGTTTAGAATGAATGTAGAGGTATCATATAATTCTTACGTTTCTACTGTCGTGTTTTATAAAGTGTGTGATATTTGTAGTGTCTTCCTGCGTTTAAAATAAATATTCGTCCTATTCATTTATCCCTTAACGAGCGGATACTACAAGAACTTAATATTCTTTCTATTCATTTATCCCTAATCACGCGAACACAAACTCTTCCAAAGAACCTTTCCATTAAGCCTTGAGAGGACAAAAGTACGAAAACTCCTATTGACGATTTCGACTAGCCCATCGCCCAAAAAACTCTTACCACCAGTCCCAAGAAAGCTCTTGTTCATTCCAACCACGTCGCAAACCAGCAAGGGTCAATACCTCCGAAACTCGATATCCAAACCCTTGCATGCTTTTTCGCAAAACTGCCACATTTTAACGAACTGTGCTCAAAAGCTGGAAACGTCGGGATATTCGAAACTTCCCTTTAGCGGGGGTATTAAATACTGAGCTTAAAATCCGAATATTAATTACGATTTTACGCTGACGTCTTTTTAAACAGGTAAAAAATATTTTATAGGCAATTATTTCCGGAATTTTGTTGAAATATCTAGCTATCTAGGTAGCTGTCTTCTAAAGTTAAGATAGTTAAGGGTATAGGATGGAATTTCATCCAATTTCCTAAAATAACATCTAAATCTTCAATATATTTTTTAAAACACTAGATAGGTATACCTAGACGCAACCGACAATGTCATTTGACCGATAAGATAGATAATAAAGAGATTCTTATCAACTAAAGTGTAGGTATAATATCTACAAATTAGTAAGATTGAAAAACTATGGATCTCGATATAACTTTCGATATAAGGTAGTTTGCGAAATTAATGTGCGATAAATCAATCATTTTAGATATGAATTGAAATTTAATAACTTAGTATAGAAGTGATAAGTGAATAAGATAAACAGACAGCAATATAATTATTTGCGTTCACGTCCTTGATCACTATTCACCTTCATAAGTATCAAAAATGGCATAAGGTTGTAATGACGTGTAAGTATGGATAAAACCTATTAAACATATCAACTAATACGATATTATACCTTATCTGTTATAAACTTACTAAAAAGCATTCAATTTAGGTATACCGTCCAAATATAGACGCAATGGTCAGCTTTATCACGAAAGCAACGATCGGAAGTCACGTAACCCCGTAGAACGTAAACGGTATATTCCTAACGTAACAGCCTTAGCTTCGGGTTCACGTTTTAAAATCCTGCCTACATCACTTTAGGTCTATAAACATAGCCATAAGAGCCCTTTAGTCATCATTTTCTAATAAGTTTACGTAAAGAAAGAATACAAAGGATATTAGTTAGTTATACATAGTCAGATAGACGCTATATTGAAAAAGGGTGACGTTAGATGTACCTATAACCGCCGAGTGTATATGAGAAGATGTATGAGTGTCAATGAAGCGAAAGTGGTCTGTCAGGATTGATACAAATAGGGTTCCGTGATCTCCGCCTACCCCTCTACAGGGAATCAGGCGTGATCTATATGTATGTATGTTATACAGATACTTGTACCTACAATAATAATCTAAGATGAATAGAATGCTAATGCAGAAAATATAGAGTATGTACATACAATGTGTTAAGGGGTGAATGGGGAATCAATTTGGTCATGGGCTAGCAAACTGTCACTAATATTTCATCTTACTCATCACAAAGAAACAAGGATATATTCTTTCAGAGGTTTTGTTCATCTAAGATAAGAGAATATAGTTTCATAAAAAAATAATGTCCATAACAGGTAGGTACTCTTGGGCACACCCTGAATAACCAGTACATTACACCCAACCCATAAAAACTACATGACAGATCTTTATTACTGAAAGAGCTTTTGTTACTAGTAGGTAGGTACCTACCTGAATTGTTAAGAAAAACCCATCCTAACCCAAACCCAACTTTTTGCATACCTTCTTAGAAGGGACAACCTTAAACTTTCTATTCAGTTATGTACCTTTCTGCACATTGTAAAATGTTACTCAGGGCTCAGATATGTTGGTTCTTATCAGTTGGTAGGATTTTCATAATTATCATCATCAGCCTGAAGTAATCCACTGTTGGACATAGGCCTCCCCCAAATGACCCACTTCTCCCTGTCAGTGGCCGTTCGCATCCATATGATGCCGGCCAACCTGCGCAGGTCGTCTTACCACCTTGCCAGGGGCGCCCCACACTACGTTTACTGAGACGCAGTCCCCACTTTTGGACTTATCTCTTGGTAGGATTTTGGTCATTCTAATTAAGTAAATTACTGAAAATGTAATGTTAGAAGTAACAGAACCACAGAATATGTATGCAAAGATCTATGAATGCCAATAGAGTTACAGTAGGTGACGGAAAACATTGCAAGGATACCTGTCTATCCCCTGGGATAAGTAATACAGCCAGTGCCTATATATGGCGATACGGTGCACTACCTATCACATTGGGTGCTGTTTAATTGCGGACTTTGAGTGACCCATACTCGAGCTTCTGACCACCCTGTCTATTGTGTGTTGTAAAAGGAGTCTGTAGACAAGTGGTGAAGTGTATGTATGTAATAGTTATTTTTTCTATTGCTGTTCACATTGGATACTGATGGTTTAGTATAGAGCGAGGTTCAATGATCAATCAACTCGGACTAACCCAATTGGCACGCTGATGAATTGGAGTAATTTCCCCACAAACAAAACCATATTCCTATTATTTACGGTGAGCAAAACATCTTGAGAAAACCGATCTGTTCCCCAAACAGGTATTAGTTAGTTTTTGTAAATGGCGTCATGGCTTACCACCTGTCAGATTGAGTACTGGCTATCTGGTCAACACGTGGGTTCAAGGTCGCCATAGAATTACTACCTTTGCAATAGCGGCAATGGAAACCTGAACCTCTGACTAACCCACAAGAGTAAATGGTCGTGAACGCGTTTTAACAAATCCATATTCCAATATAAACCAATGTCAATACTACTCATACAAAAGATAGGTAATACATTTGCATTAATTCTTCCAACGGAACAACTGTAATAATGACACTTGTAGAATAATTAACTAATTAGGTAACCCAATAAACCTAAGCACCTCATTACTATGTGCATTACTTAATACTGCTTAATAGCATAAAATTATGTAGCAGACTATGTCATCAATGATTCAGTTAATTAAGTCTCACTCACATCATTTAGTAAAACACTTTAACTAGGTTTTAGTATCCAGGGATAAAAACTGTAGAGAATACTGAGTTGTTCATAAAGTGTCTGTAATATTACTAAACTACATTAACACATAACAGTATAAAAAAGTAATGTTTATTTTATTCATAAAATAAGCATCACAATAAGCCGGCGGAAATGCATGTTTGTAAACAAATAACATGTGTTGATAATAACGAAGTAAAATCAATAATTTTTTCATAAAATGACAATGTATTTGTACACACGGGATCGTAAATGGAATAAAATAAACTTTTATTCTAAAATAAAAACTGTAGATACTCCGAGGCTTATCACCTGAATGTTCTTGGCGCCAAAATTTAAATAAGAATCCCTAAAATAAGGGAATATAATATTCGCATTGCAGAACATGAGCAGCATAATTTTTCATTCAACATAAATCTTTTATCCACAAATTCTGAGTAAATGTATAATTTAAAATAATAATTTATATTTGTGATAAGAGGACGCCGCCTATAGTTGGAAAACGTAAACTTGCAACAATGGCGGCCATCCTAGCAACTCAAGGGGGCAAAGCTAATGCGCATTTTACTTACACATTCCTCCTCTTTTTCCATGCCAGAAGGCATTTGAGGTACAGCACGATTGATCGCTGAGTAGTCTGGTAGATCCGGAAGCTCCTCAGCGAGGAAGATAGGCATTGGTTTCGTCGCATCTAGGGCTCTCGCCCTAAACGAGAGCTTCGACATTTTGTTGACAGAACAAAACACGCTATCGTCGAAACAAAAATGCACTAAAATCACACTTTATAGATCCTCCAGGGGGTCCCTGAGGACCGTAAACTAAACTTTGCACACTCTAGTTCGTTCCCATGATTAATTTTTACACGCACTCAGTCACAATTAATGAAAAACATTATCGAAATATTACATATAGCCCGTACTTCGCAGAAAGCCATCATGGCGGCTTCCCGTTTGCCGAGCGACCATGACCAATTTCTACCATGCAGACGTGCGCGGGAAGGAAACACGCGGGGTCTAATGAGCAACTCATTAAAGTTAAGAATGTTATAACACTCTTTAAATAATAACTTTTATTGCATAAAACCAATATATTTATTAATTTAAGTTTATTATTATATTATTAATGCCAAATGATAATCAGTAGTGAATAAAAGTAGAAGTAGGTACATTGTGGAAAGTGACGTCATGCGAAGCGGAAACTAAAATGATGGGGATTACGTTTCGTTTTACGCAGACAATTGACGATGTCATGATGTTTTATTAAAAGATTTTTTTAAATTTCACTTGTTAAATTTTAATGGAATGTAATTAACTTAAATGAATGAAGTTAAGAAATAAGCTAAATAATTTACAAGGTGTTTTCTGTTATAACTTAAGTCGTTTTTTTGTAGTTTCTTAGAATAAATAGGATCGATTTAAGATTAATAGAAAATTAGTATTGTTATTATTTTCCCAATAAATTTTCTTAAACTGGAACTGCATTCAATACATAAATATTAAAATTAAATTAATATTAGAATACTCAGGTCTATGTTGAACAAACAATTTTATATCATGAATATGCCCCAAGCAATTCTGAAGCGATCCGCAATCATACTTATTCTTGCACGATATGGAGTAAAACGCAATACAAAGCTTTATTGTTCTAAAACAATTCAGAATAAATCACAAAAAAGTGAGTAGATTATTATATATAGAAGAATTTACAAAAACCGTTTGGAATATGAAACTTTAGCTATTAAAAGTTAGTGTGCAACACAATTTTGCAAGAAATATGATGATAAACATCGCTCATACACCTTGATTTATATAATATTAAATGGAAACTTTACATCGCGCGCTCCACCGACGCTTCACACATTTGATGCGGGCAAAAAACCGACAACTTACGGGTCGAGAATATCAACGAGAGTGCGCTCCAATACGAGAGTTTGGATCGTGTTGTGTCGTCTAGTGGAGATACGACTTATGAATATATTCAACTCAATGGCTAGTTTATTCATCTTATACTTGCAGGAATTTAAAGAGAAATAAATAAACTCAATATTATTGGTTAAAATGTTCTTGAAAAAAAAAGACTGAAAGAATAGTTAGGTTGAGCTAGATATATAAACGAAGATGTCGAAATCAGTGTACTAAAACTTTAGGCACAAGAGATTCTAGGAAAAGGTGAAAAGCAAATATAGTGAAAAGGAAACCGATATAATCAGAGGTTAATGAAAACATTTGGAAATGAAGGGTTTCAATTTGTCATTGTTGTAGGTGTAACAAGGGAACTTTTGAATAGACCCTCGATGTTGGATTAAAATGAATAAATAAATTTTCCTTGAAGAGTCACTCTTAAAACATGTGTAATAAACCTCTTTCTGCCAGTGGTCTTTGCGCTTATTCGAGGCTTATTCACGCCTACCCTTTTCTTTTGAGTTGGATCATACGTTACAACGCAGAGTAAGGTCTTGTTTAGTTTAAAGAGCTGTTAAGAAACAAACAAAAGTTGGATTTGACTGACTATTCTGGTACTGATAGAGGACCAGCGCTGCAGATGGTGTACCCTTTCACTACACGGTATACTTCTGTGTCTTTTAATTCTTTTTGTCGTCTTTGTGTGCCGTGAATAAAGTTGCTTCATTTTTTTTTCATTGACAATTTCTCCAGTAGAAGGTTCATAAATCGGATGTAGGAGACAATGGAATCCATTAGTCGATAAGCTGGGGGCTCAGTTCACTAATGCGTTTTAGCACAAACGCAGTTCAATATGAGGACCCTTACTCCACTAATTAACTTTGACAGCCACACAACTGCGTCGCTACTGCGTTACTTCTGCGTCTCGGCTGTAAAAGTGGCACTCTGGTAATATTTTGATCTGCCACAGTTGTGCCTCAATAGCGAGTCAGTGGCGCTTCAGTGGCAACTCAAGTATAGAAATGTCAATAGTGGAGTACCAAATATAATGCTATTGAAATGACATTGACGGACGTTTGATAAAAGGAGTAGCTTTTTTGTAAGTACTTCAGACGCAGAAGTACTTCGGATGTAGTTCGATTGCGCTTCAGTGGTTAAAATTAATTAGTGGAGTAAGGGTCCATATCAGTTATAGTGTGAAGTTGGTAGTGGATTAGCGCAAGTGACAAATTTAGCCATTTTTAAGCGAAATTTGACACTAGCCGATTTCAATTGTGTAATTTGACACTTTAGCCGATTTCAAAGGTGACATTTGACACTTTTGGTCATTCACTACCAACTTCACACTATTACTGATCTGATACTGAACTGTTAGTTTGCAAAAAGCATTAGTGGACTAAGGCCCCTGGTGAGATGTCCAACATGTCAGTCACTACCATTGCCGTAAAAATCTCCTTAGTTAACATAGGAGATGTTAGTTAATCTAAAGCTATGAATTAACAAAAATTCCAATTGTGAACGTAGACAGACATTAGGTGAAACGCCAGTGTTCCCGCGACCACGGCCTATGCAACTGGGTCGAAAAGTCGGGTAAAATAAAGGTCGACTCGGTCTCACATAGTAAATAAAATAGGAGATGTTATCTCCCACATTCCAGCTAATCCTAGAGATTGCGTGACCGAATGCTAATGGAATTAGTGAAGCATTGGGACTTTATGAGATAATCAGTATCTACTCAATATACATACGCTTTTCAAGATGAATACATACATACACATCACGCCTGTATAAAGCAGATCACGGACTCCCATTTATCCTTCGCTTCATTATCATCAAGGAAACTTAAATACCTGGTGATTATGAGAAGGTACTTCTTACGTCAGTCTTTATCAGTTTAATAGTTTCTTAACTGACTGACAGACTGTAGGTTATTGTTCTGAGTTCAAAGACAAACGCCTTCACGACCATTAACCATTGCGAGGTAATCTGAGGTTCAGGTTTCCGTCTCCGCGATAGCGGACGTAGTAATTATATATACCATCTCGAACCCACGTGTGGACCAGATAGTACTCAATGTAGTTCTTACGTCAATAGTTAATTAACTGACTGACATACGGTAGGTTCATATTCTGAATTTTAAGGTATGAAAGTATATGTAAGGAAATAAAACACGGTATTTATTTCAGTGATTTAATACAACTTCCAATTTTAATAATAATAACTATGATACATTAATCAGTGTTACAAATAAATAAAATGTGAATAGCCATTAAAATACTAGGTACCAGTTCTATGTATTATTAATAGAATTATTTCTGTGTAAATTGTAGTTAAACGAAATATTAGTTGTAATACATTGTGATTTTCATTGATAAATAACTGTTTCATACTTTTGCATTGGAATATAACATGATTTAATTCGAGTATTTCCTTCATACGCAAACATTCAAAGCTCACCACACAAAAGCAGTTTATATTTATTATTTTCAATAATTTATCTATTTAGTTTCGAGCTATAATAATATTTTTTATTTCTTTATTAAGACTCAGTAGAATACATAATATTTATTGTAAAATATTTATGCTAAACGGAACGTAATTCTTTTTGAACATGTCAAATTATAATTGACAGCTGTCAGAATATATTTGTTTTTTATTTCATCTTATTTGCAGTGTAAGGCCCTAACAGATAAATCATTGAAAGTATTCACAATTAGTCCATACGTAAAAAATCAATTACACATCCACAAATTTAAAGATAGCAAGCTTGTGACTCGTGTTGCCAGTAGTTTTTAATAAATATTTTTTAAACAGGCTATAGTTTCTTGGTATTTTTTTAGATAGCTAGCCATTAAAACATTGTGATAATATTATAAAGTAAATTCTTTATTTTGTTAACGTCGTTTTTATGATATTTTATAAGACTTCGATAAAATCTCCTGTAGTTCATAATACATCTAATAAGACAACCTTATCGTCATTATACATCATTATTAGCTGATTATAAACAACCATATCATTCGTTACAAAATGTTCCAAATATTATATTGACAGCTACATAAAAACTTTTTTCTAACTCATTAAGCCAATCAAATGAGTTTGACAGCAAGGAGGTTCCAATAACATAACAATACATCGCGATGTGTCTGAATCTGTACTTCACAAACTACATACAAAAAAAAACTTAACAATCACACACAGAAAACACTTACGATTTAAACAAGCTACGTTTACACATACAATAATAAAATAATCAGAATGGTCCGTTGCCTATGTTCAGTTGAATATAAAATAAAAAAATCATTGCTATAACCCTTTCATAATAGGTCATCTTTTTTATAATTAAAAGTCAGTTTTATTTTTAATGTTCTTGAGCTTGAGCATGTATGTATTTATTTCACGTATTAAACAAAAAATATTCATAGTATGTTGTTGTATTATTATGATCGATTGATAATTAATTTAATTTGTTTAATAGATTCAATAAATATGGTTCTAAATGAAAGCTATATTAAACATAAATAACTTTAATATGATCCAATACTAAAGAGATAAATACTGACGTCCCTGTACAGGTAATTGGGTGTGATGAATATGCTTGTAGTTAAACAGTATCAAGTAATAAATAGTTTTTAATATATATAAGTAGGTTAGGTATTTAATTGAGTTCTTTTAGGTATGTTTAATATTCAGCTAGTATTCATAATTCATATAGGTTTCATTTGATTGATCAACTTTTATATAGTAATTTTTATATCACTATACAAATATGATAGTTTAAGTAACATAGTATTGAGACTATTAAATATTATATATGGTTTAAATAGTTAAAACATCAGTATATTGAAGAATAATTTTAAACAAGGTATATAAGCTCCGATATAGTAGTACAATAAACTCGATACTTGCATTGGCTGAACGATACATTAGGATCCAAGTCTTAAGATTTCATAAAAATAAACTGTCATGGTTGGCGCCTAAATATTTACAAAAAAAACAGTTGGATAAATACATAATTTAGTTTAAAAATCAAGTGTTAAATACATTAAATATTCATTCATGCATTAAAAGCCATAATTTTACATTCAAACATTATACAAGTGCGGTTTCGGGACGAAATACAGTGACAAATTTTCATACGCCATCAGCAACGCAATTATAAAGGTAATTTCATAGGCTTTTTACTCATTACACACAGAACAAGTAGACAATCATGTTACTGCTGACTTATCTCCATAGTGCTTTGTAAATTAGCTTTTAATATACGACAATCATTGATCTCATTCAGTTTTATAATTTTAGCAGATTTTCATACATCTTTACACATATTCAGTTCGGGTTTTACATAGTTTGACACGGAATATTCCTTTTGAAATCTTCTAGCGTATATCGCTCATTTGGTGCAACAATGGCGTAATTACACTTTTACAATTTTTAAAGGAGAGCCGATTAAAGATTTGTGTACGATGCATGGCATTTTGGGGAGACTCATTATAATCCGAATCATTTTAAAAGTAAGTTTGATTTTTCAAAAAACATTTCGGTCGATGTTTCTCCGGGTGTAAATAGACTTTTCGAACATAATGACATAATAACTTTAATTTACAAAAAAATGTAATTACGACGTTGTTGCACCAAATGAGCGAATTATGTTCTTCACAACTCCAATCAACACAATTCAGCAGCGAAGACCCAATTATTAAGGTTGCTCGTAAATCCGCCATTAAAACCACAAATTCAAAGTCACCGTACCATCCGAAACCTATATTCATCTAAACTAAACCACAAAATAGCTACCAGATACGTTTTCTCGCGATTGTTCCAGAATCAGCTAGATATATCCGAATTGGTGGAAAGCCGGGAACTGTTGTCACCTTTCGGCGCCACTTTTGACGGATTCAAATGTTTGCCCACGAATATTTCGACTTCCTGAAATAAAAAAAGGTAAATAATTCAATGCACATCAATAATACTGAAATATACACCAAAATATAGCTAAACGTACATAAAAGGTTAGGTTTAGGTTGGGACTGTATTATTTTGGTGTATATTTCTGTACTTTAGGAGTGCATTTTCGTATTATCTGATGTTCCTTTAAATACTACCCATAAAAAAAAGTTTATTATTATTACAAATATGTGCCGTTGAAAACATCGTGAAGAAATCTGCCTATTTCTCCAAATAGGCAATAGTCAGTGTCTGTGGTGACTTGATTAACCACCTGTCACATTAGATAATGATCATCAGGTAAAAAGTCTCGAATGATCGAATACCATCACCAAACTTAGTTGATGGTGGATACTCAATCGTCTAACCCGAAAGGTTTGTACGGTCGTTAATACATATACACTACCAAAATGTACCTCAATGGTTTGTTACTCACATTCACATATACATATACATTCACGTCCATTAATCCCTTTCGAGTTGGACAGAACCTAGGAGATAAACACATTTAACCTAGTTCACATTTTAGCATGAATATTGGGGCTATTATATCATATGGTACATTGGCGACAGTTTGCTAGCGTATCGCCCAATAGATTCCTTTTATCCTTAGTCCCTTAGTCGCCTCTTACGACATGCCGGGATGACTGGCAGCTAGTAAGTGTTCTTTTTACTCACATGTCCTCCCTCAATACCCATGGTCTCGGGTTCTTCGCTCGTGCCGGGCACCGCCGACTTGGCCGCCAGCTGACGCTCACGCGCTATACGCCTGGAAGGGTAAACAGATGTGTGAGTGCAATGGACATGGACTAGGGTCCCAAGACTACTATTGCGTTTTAGCTTTCACTTCAGTAACAGTGTAAAGTTGGTAGTCGTATAGCAAAAGTATAAAATATCAACAGTCAACTATGATAACATATTTCGACTTAAAACTGGCGAAATTTTCACTATTGCCAATCCGCAAATAACTTAACACTGTTACTGAAGTGACATTGAACTGGGCCCTTACTCCACTAATTAACTTTGACAGCCACTCAACTGCGAGGCTATCGCGATAATTCTGCGTCTCGGCCGTAAAAGTGGCACTCTGCTAATTTTTTGACAGCCAGAATAGCGCCATAATAGCGAGTCAATGGCACTTCAGTGGCCACTCAAAGTACAGAAATTATTGTCTATGGATTACAACAATTTAAAAAACTGTTTGCACTGACAATGCAGCAATGTCAATTAATGCATATTGATTTAGCAGTTAAAAGTTTTAAGTTTATAACGTAAACGTAACTAAAAATGTAACTGAAAAAATATTTTATGTTTTTAATTGAAACTAAAACTACTAACTGAGTGTGTGAGTGTACACTAGATATTGACCATATACAAAAAAGCTGTCAAAACAATAGTAGAGTACCAAAATGAAGGCTATTGAACTAATATTGAGGCACGTTTGATTAGTTGTATTTCGATAGCGCTTCAGTGGCCAAAATTTGTTAGTGGAGTGCGAAAAGTGTCAAATTACGGCCATTGAACTGCCATAATATCGACACTGAAGTAATATTGTGGCCAATATGAATTAGTGGAGTAAGGGCCCCAGGTGGTTTATTCCTAGCATATCATTCGATTTTACTATTGATCACTATTATAGCAATTGTGATTGATTAAACTTAAGTAACTTGTTTTAAGACGACGCTAGCGGATATTCATTTACATATATACATACACATCACGCCTGATTCCCTGATGGGACAAATGGGATTCCGTGATCTCGGCCTACCCTTCTGATATTCATTTATTTATTGCTATCACGTAGTATCTATTCGGTAGATGTTCAAACCTTGTACCGCTTTTAAATGGTTACTTTTTTTGAAATTAAGCACGTCCACACGTGACACTTATCACTTTAATAGTAGACAGACACCAGGAATGTCCTTCTACAATACGATATACAGTGTTACTTGTAACTCGGCGTATTCCTTTTAGGACGTGATAGAAAATGCAATAAATTAACCATGCATATTTATTACCGGAAATTCTTGAGCTTTCATTCTATATAAAATTACATGTTTATGTATTTATATTTAATATCATTATTATTTTTATTAATATTTATAACATTTTTTTTATTCTTAATTTTTAATAAGTCAATAAATGCTGTATACGCCCATAGAGGCATATGTGACCGATATAGACAAGTTTTAACTTAGTTTTTAAATATTTATTAGCATACATGTATATCGAGGGTGTATCTTGATACAATAAATAAATAACACAATGACTACTGACTATCTAGTCAACACGTGAGTTCGAGGTGTCTCTAGAATTACTATCGTCACATTGCGGAGATGGACACCTAAACCTCTGACTACCCCGCAAGGGTTAATGGTCGTGAACGCGTTTATCTTTGTGTTTTTTATACAGATAGTTTAAATTTAGATTTTAAATATGATCAGCATACATGTACATCGAGGGTGTATCGTGATACAATAAATAAATAAAACTATAGTATATTCGCATTAAGAAAATAGTGACGTCATCATGTCCCCACGATTCGACGTGACAACGGTTGTCTGCGATTGGTCAATGTGCCTTCTTTTCTCATTTCCTCACGTCTCATTGGCCAGATTACCCTCTGACTAGCATGACGTCACTATTTACTTAACGCGAATAGCCTATATAATGAAAGCCCTCCACTCACCGCCTATGCTCAATCATAGCTTTGCGCTCCACCTCTCGCTTTTCAGCCGCCAGCCGAGCGCGTTCGTTCTGCGCGGGGTTGTTAGCCTGCCGCCTCGACGGACGCTGGCTGGAGGTTGGGAGCACCGGCTTCGTAGGTGGTGGGGTGAGCTGGAATACAGAATACGTATAAATGAACGTACTTTAATACCTTTCGGTGTGGACAGAACTTTGGAGACGATAACATATTTGAGGTCACTTTTTAGCTTGGATATTGGGGTTGTGATGTTATATGGAACATTGGTGACAGGTTGCTAGCCCATCGTCCAACAGATTCCATTGACCACTAATGCTTTAGTAGTAAAATGAAATGAATAAAGCTTTTGCGTAACAACTTTTCACCAATATTGTAATGCCCTGTATACCGGTGACCAACGATTATAACATATTCCTTCCCGAAAAGGATTAAGGAATATTTATATAACAATAAATATGTACTATAAAGTCAAAGTCAAATGTTTTTATTCAATATAAGTACAAGTACAGTACATTCATTGAAAGTCAAAACATTTGCCTGACACTGGTTGTCTCTTGGCATTGAAATTCTACCGTTTCTATACGTATCTAATGTACTGTACATATGCACCTGTTTGCCAGTGCCTGTATACAGGGATACGGTTCACTACATATCTCTTTGGGTGTTGTCTATCTAGTGAAACGTGGGCTTTGAGTGGCTCATACCTAACATGCCACAATGCTACAATATGTGTGTTCAAGCCTCTGACTGTCAGAATTTTTCTTCGATTGTAGCGGCTGGCGGCGTTGCTGTAACCATGGCGACTGAATAACAAGTGCAAACGCCATGGCATCAGTGTTCGTACTTCAGCCGACATAACCTTAGTGGTGAATGGTTTAGTAAAGAATTAAAAAACCATAGGTACTATAACCATCGAGAGTGTATGAGAGGATGTATGAGTGTCAATGAAGCGAAAGTGGTCTGTCAGTATGGGGACAAATGGGGATCCGTGATCTCTGCCTAACCCTCTACAGGGAATCAGGCGTGATGTGTATGTTATGTTAAAAATTACCAATCAGAATTAAATGTCAGTCAATTAGTGTGTGCCGTGGAGATTCAGCTGGCGGCTCACAGAGGGTAGTATAGTAGGGTATTATAAAATAATGCATACATAAAGTCAAAAATATAACGGTGAATAAGTACAACACAACCAACCTCCTTCCATCCATTGCTCTTGAGGCTTGCTATCTGGCGGTGCAGCGCGTCCACGTTGTCCACCTGCAGGCAGACCATGTCCCAGAAGCCCTGCAGGTCCTCCAGCGTGGTCGGGAACTGCTCGTCGCCGCGCTCGTTTATGTTGTTGTAGCATAAGCCTGTAAAGGTAAGAAAATATAGCTATTATTATTATTAAAAGTCAAATGTTTTTATTCCACATAAGTACTGTTTTTGTTATATAATGTAGTAAACTTAATTATTTAAGCATATATTTTTAATTACTGTATCTATAACTGGTTTGTTTCCTTTTAAATAAATAAATACAATACATTCATTGAAGTCAAAACTTTTGCCTGACATTGGTTGTCTCTTAGCATTGAAATTCTACCGTAAATGCTAAGAAAATTTAAAAAGTAGTAACCAATGTAACGAAAGAGGAGAATTTGGTTGTATTGTAGATTGTGTGTATGTTTTAAATCTAAGATTAAAAGTCAAAGTTAAGCCAAAAAATTTCAATTCTATATAAGCAAAGTAATAGTACATTCATTGAACGTCGAAATATATTGAGTGGCACTGGTTATCTTACAGCTATGACTCTACCGTTATCAAAAGATTTATACACCCATGTGTGGATTCTTCTCTCAATTACTATTACTTTTTTGTATTGTGAGTAATCATGCTTATTACAGGATATCGACAGATTATTCAGAATGAAATACAACATGTTATGTTGGGTAAAATAGTAAAACATTGGCCTTGAGTGGCCATCATCTCAAAACTTGACACCATAGTTCAAGACTCTGCTTATGGGAAAAGTTCTAAGACGTTGCTTAGATGGTATTATTATAGTTTTAAGAGATTCGCGATTTATACTCATGATTAACTATGCGATAAGTCCCTTTAGTTATTAATCATAGATGGTATTATGTAGCTATTTCATTCCTAAAATATCTATTCACAGTATAAAAATCAACTGACCTTCAAACTGCTGCATCTTCTGCGTGGCCAGCAGCCTAGCCTTGCCTGAAGCTGAACGGAGGAAGCCCAATACCTCCTCTGACACGTCTTTGTTGTCCTGTAAAAGCATATGATACTACTATAGCACTAAGTAACTACTAACTACTACTAAGTAACTATAATTATGAATTAGGTAGGGTAGTTAAAGTATTGTACCCAAAGTGCTAAAGAAAGCTTTTGTTTCTTCTTGTTTTGGACAAACACGCTAACTAATGCACCAAAAACCCTCAGTAAATATTTTTATTGTATGTTCATTTTTTTTATTAAACTTTATTTTATCACCAAAGTATAAAAAATACAATATTTAATTTATTTCCAACTGACTAAGACATAAAGCATAATTATTCCTATCCTTCTAACCACTCTTACATATCCCTTATACTAAACATATCTCATACTAAACTAACCTGTAAACTTTCCAGTTCCCGCTCAGCCGCAACAGCCAATTGGATCAGTCTATCCGTCTCTCTCTTCTTCAACCCTAGGAAATAATGCCCGTCCTTCACTACCGACTCACTGTCACTTACACCGTTCACTTTCACTTCCACTTCCACTTCACTCTTTACTTCATTCAAGTCAGTCTTCTCTAGTAATTTTGGAATGTCTTCTAACTTCTGCGCTTCTGTTTTCGGACTCTTCTTTGGTGACATTATGGGTAATTGAGCTCTGAACTCCGGTCGCAGATGCCTTAGAACAGGTAGGGATAGGTCATCTTCATTCTCCGAGTCGTTGTCTAGAGAGATTTGTTTCTTAGGAGTAGTGTTACTGTTTCTCTCGTTCCTGCCTTCTCCGTCCTCGCTTTGACTGCGGAGCTTATACCGTTTCTGGTTGAAAAACCCTTGGGCCAACGCTCCTGGGCCATACAACCTTTCTACACGCTGTTGTATGAAACTCTTCATAGGACTGGTTAGTTTCTCACCGTTCTCTTTAGTTATCTCAACCAGTTTGGACACTCCATTCGTGTTCCTTACAGAATAGGACTCGGACGAGTAATGTTCTGTTCCGTTACTAGAAACCGTCTTTCTAAAGTTAGTCTCCGAGTAACTGGACTTGAATGATATTTCCTTTGTATTATCCACTTGGTCTTGGTGTATCATTGAGAAGGTTTTGGACTCAGTCGCTCTGAAGGCTCGGCTAGCGGTGGCCATGTCGCTAGGAACGTTAAAAAAGTCCTTTTTCAGTTGTTTATTTTCCTCAGCCATAAATGCATGGAAGGTTGACGCTAAATGCGGTTCGGTCTGCGCCTTGGAAGGCGCTGTCGATGTCAGATGGGTATTTGTATCATGGGGCTTGAAGTTCGGTACAATCAGCTTGTCTGCGCTCACCGGCACTGGCACTATCAAGGAATTACTCTCCAATTTGTACTGATAGTGCGTTATCGGCCTAATGGGGGACGCTTCACGACTCCTATTGATTTCCTGTCGAAGTACCGAGTCGTATGTAGTCAGATTCGTGTACCCGTTGACCGAGCATGCAAGATTCAAGTAACTAGGCTTCTTATGGGTTATTTCATCACGTTTCTTAGTCGTGCTCCTTGAACGGTGACTGGTGTTGTCGTTTACTACCACTTTTGGAGGTGGTTTTAGATGGTTACCCGTGTTAGACTTAGTTTCTGGTGTTTTTACAGTGCTCTGGATATCCGGTGTTCTTACAAGGGTACGAGATTCTGGCTCAGGTGTCCGTATCGGTGTATAAACTGGGGTTGGAGTGTCCGAGGAGAAATTCTGTAACTTAGGCTGTGCTGCCCTCTCTTGTATTCGGGATGTAAACTCTTTTATTCGACTGGCCGTTGAGGATGGTGTCAGGATGTTTAAGCTACCCGATGTTGTATCTGAAACGAGAAATAGTTTATTAGTGTTATAGCATTGTTGGTTTTTTTGTGAACAGAGAGAATGACTAGGAACTAGGAACAATCTTCAATAGTAAAATAATGCTATGTACAGTGACAGAGAAGATTGTAAATCTCTGGGATTCGAACCCAGGCTCACGATTAGCAATTATTAACCAATCACGCCATGGTGCTTTCCAAATAATTACATATACATTCTCATTTCCTTGGAGATATACTATACCCTTGGTTATTATTCCATAAGATTTTTAAATTTTGTGCAGTTTTTATGCCTGTTTTAACAATAAATAGCATTATCTCTTGTGGAATAGTCATAGGTTCCCATGTTCAATGGCACAATTGCTAAGTAAGTACATACATAACATTGTACCCTAACAAATATTATTGAAGAATAGGACATCATTGTTTTCTTACATTCCACTATAAATAACACACTTAGTGTAGCAAAACAATGATTGCATTTATGAAGGTAAGTAAAATGAATAGAAGAATACAAAGAAACATAATAATATGTAAACATAAACATTAAAATGGCATATTGTTATAAATAAATATGCTTATTTTGTATACATATTTATTTTTCTGTATCTTGGTTGAAGCAAAAACACATAGATGTATATAACATAGGTGAAACCTAATGAATGACTATGCATAATGATGTAGCATTTTGATTTAATGACCATACTTACAGTTTATAATGACTAGAAAATAATCACACATAATTTTCAAGGAAATGTGAATATGAAATCTGTATTTGAAAAGATTTAAATATACACTACTACAGGCTTGTCAAATCATAGCATTTTCTTATCATTATTATCAAAACGTTTATCGAATGTCATCTGCATAAATTATCTATTATATAATAAGCATGATTAGCTATTACATTGAGGTGTTAATAAATCCTGAATCAGAAGATATAAGTTATAATAATATTATTTGGACACTATCATATGAACTGAACTTAGCCTGTGGTAAGATCATTAGAACTATTATTGAGGGGACTAGTCATCAGACATTTAAGATATATACACTTAATATAGATAGATAAAAACGTAGACTAATATAAGGCGATACGGTTCACTGCCTATCACCTTGGGTGCTGTCTATCTAAGGACACGCGGGCTTTGAATGACCCATGCCTAACATGCCTTCAAAATTTTGGAGATGGGCATTCAAGCCTCTGACTACCCCGCCATAATAAAAAGGGAGTGTGTATACACAAGTCGTGAAGCGTATGTTATGTAATATAACCACCAGACTGGTTAACTGAGCAAATTTTTAACTCAGTCTCCACTAAGACTAAAGCTAGGGACCTCCCATTATTAGCAATAGATATCCAGTTGGACCACGGAGCAAAGGCACTCACATAAAAGGTGACTTAGTTGGCCTAATACTCCATTATAATATTAGTAACTATAAGTTATGTGCCAGCGAAGAATAGATGTGGTAGGTTGTTGATAGGAGAACAGACATTTTATATAAAAAGGTAAAGAAATAAGTCTATTTTTGGACTTGGTAAATGATTAAATTTAAAAAAGGTGCAATTTTTAAGGTTATAAGACTAAGTAAATTATATTATAAGTATGCTAAATATTTCTAATCAACCATTCTTACTGACTGTTTAAGACACATTAAAATTGCAATATTTATGAGCAACTTTAAGAATTTCACAGGCCAAGTACACAGTAATGTATACACAATTTTCTCTCCCCATTTTCACAATAATAACAATGCAAATACACATGCAATGTTTCGTAACAAGAATGAGTTACTCAACATGGTAAACAAACTATTTCTAGGCCACGGATACACCAACTTTTTATTTAAATACTTGTTTTGCTTCACCATTAGCAAGTTTTGGAAACTTGTTAGTGGAAGTTGATATGAGTCACGAGTGATCACTATTATATCGTGTTTCTTTTGAGAATATTTATTGTTTGTATGCGAAAAGTCATAATAAATAAGTGTATTGTTAGAAAAATATATTCCATAGGTTGTTTATTAGGTGGAATGCAATTAAATTCTATGTAGGTAGCACTGATATTTTTTAATCATCTCTAAAACTTTCCAACAATGAATTGTATTGTAAAAAGTGTTATTATAACAAGAAAACTTACTGGACACGTCCAATTTGAAATCCCTAGTTTTTAAGCCACGCTAATCACCACAAAATATTTGGAATACAATAAAAAAATCTGTTTGAAATATCGTAACTAGAGTACCCGCTACATAAGGTGGCAGTAGCCAAACTTGGAACTAAATTTGACGTTTCCGCCATTGCGTGTTATTTTGTATGAAAGGTAAATTTAGTATTACCAGCGTTGTGTTTTTTGCCCACTCTTTGTAATTTTTATGTTTGTTAAGGGTGATTATAATAAATTGATTTCTGGAGTTTCTTGTTAGTTCTTCTCCAAGGGTCTCCGCTGAACTTCTTCTTCTCAATCGTTACGCTCTTATCAGAGCGGTCATGGTCTTCATGACGTGGCATCTTGAGCAGCCGAAATGGTTGGTGAACTAACCTCGGTAAAAATATGTAAAGACAATGCTCAGTGCCATGTTTGAAATAGTTTTTTTACATACATACATACACATCACGCCTGATTCCCTGTAGAGGGGTAGGCAGAGATCACGGATCCCCATTTGTCCCGATCCTGACAGACCACTTTCGCTTCATTGACATTCATACATTCTCTAATACACTCTCGGCGGTTATAGGTACTCCTAACGTCACCTTTTTTCAATATAGCGTCTATCTGACTGTTACATATATGTCTTATTAGGCCGGCCCCTACGTAACCGCCCTTCCACTTCACTCATATATATTCCTTTTGTCAATATATAGTTTTTTTAATTTGTACTTAGATCATAAAATAACTTTCAAAGAGAGCTTATGATAGGGCCTATTTTGAATAAAAATATTTTGACTTTTGACTTTGGTATATTAATTTGTTTTATTTGAGTTTATAGCTCTGCAACCAAAGATCGTTACAAATGAAACCTCAATATAATGTATCGAGCCGTATGGCACAGTGAGTGCTAGTTTTGGCGTGTTTACTGGCAACACTGGATTACGCGACTGTGGCGACGCCTCCAACTGCCACCTTATGTGGCGGGTACTCTAACCACACAAATTGTACACAACACACTGCGACAGACAGATATTTTTTGATGAATCAACTACAATAATCGTCAAAGCGGCAATTTTTTGTCAATACATCTGTCAAAGTGACGTTTGGTTGAAGTTGCACAAGTATGCACTTAGAAGCTCGATAGAAAAGGTTATTTGCATAGAGGTTAACGATCGAATATTTAAGTTATATTTTGCTTTTAGAGTTGTGATTGCTTTAGAATAATAACTACGAAGCCGGCTTTATTTTATTTTCTTTCAATATATAGGGATTGGATTTAATCAGGAATTTCACTGCAAGATGTCGCGTCTTATGGAATACAATAAAGCTAGCTGGTTATTGTATTGCAGATCATATGGGGATAGTATAGAATTAACACTGTTATTATAATATCAAACAGTTTGACAATATAATGTTGGTTGCATTAAATGAGAATAATCGTACAAGCATACAATAAAGAAACACATGAAATAATCCGTACAAAATAAAGTATGACAAAAAACAACTCAAAAATGCAATAAACGTAGCATAAATAAATGAAATGATAAAGTAAAACACATCAAGACAGATGAAACATTTATTCAAACACATTTATGATGATGAAACTGAAAATAGAAGGAAAAAATAGACATTTAAGACCAAAAACATACAAGCTAAATGTTCATAGATAAAAAAGAAATAAAGAGATACAAAACAAGACAGATGAAAAGACATGAATAAACATCGATCACAGACAATGACCATGCAAAATACGTTACCAACCTGAAAAGTCAGTGCTCGCATCAACATCTAAAGAACAACTTCCGATAGAATCCACTGACTTGTCCATTATTTTAACCACGAGATCTTTCGATCGCCTATCCGGTAATAAGTCTGATTCTTTCACTTCAATTTCGTAGGGTCCTATGCTATCACTTTCATGGTTTGGAGATACTGTTGAACTGGGTAACTTAATATCTGTTTCGTCTGTGTTAATCGTTAGTATAGATTTAGTCGAACTGGGAATGTTTTTGTCCAAAATCAACGTCGATTGACTGGTAAACGTACTTCTTATAGGTTCTATGTATTCTACATCGTCATCGACGTAGTAATTGTTTGAAATACCGCTTTTGCGAGTCTCAGTTTTGGCGTCTTTCGGTACAGCGTCAATTATTTTCGAGGGGTCAGATTTTATGCTATTATAGTAATGATTTTCAAGTTTCTCCAAATGTCTTTTGGTTTGAGCTGACGGCGTTTTGCGTACAGCATCTACTACTAGAGGTAGCTTTAACAAATCTGGTGTTCGTTCCTTAACGTGCTCTGTTTCCCGATACAAACACTCTTCACCTTCAAGCTCAAACCTTTTGTATTTCGACGAGCAATAATCATCTATGGACGAACAATCAGACTTTTTGGAGTCAAAAAAGTTTTCAAGCGAAAAGAAGGATTTACGCTTCTTTTTTGCTGGTTTATTTTGACTACCTTCCTTATTCCTTGGCTGTACTATTACATTAGCTGTACTAACTAGTGACTTAGGTCGTTGCTCTTTAGCTACACTTAGAGAATTATCTTTCCTAGAATCTAAACTTAGAGTTTTACGAAACCTTTGATTCAGATTAGCTAGTAACAGCGATCTTCTCTCCACAGCTTTCGGCGTCACATTATACGAGGTCTGCTTACTACAAGATGGCTGCTGTTCCTGTGGATAATCTCTGTATTTATACTCCAAATCTCTTTCAGACTCTGTGACTCTTACGTACGGTTCAGAAGGACAGAGAGACGACTGCCTCTCCTCCGATCTTTGGAAGGAAAAAGACCCGTGGTTAGAAGAGTCACTTCTTCCTTTACAAGCACAGTTCCCTGCACAATTCAGTTTGATACATTCACTTTGGCTACTCCTTTCTATACGTTTGTAATTCTCTATAATAAAGTCTTCTGGGATGTAGTCTCCATGCTTGTGGGTTAACAGGTCTTGGCGTATCTTTTCAAGGCGTTCATCTCCTTGTAAGTTCCTTAGATATTTGGACTTGGGTGGCCGGTAGAATTTGATAGAGCCTGAGGTTTGCGCGCCATCTGTGATCCGGCGTTTGGCGAATGGCGACTCTATTCGGTTCACGCCGAGAAGTAGCACTGGGGACTTCTTCTCTTCTTCATCAGGGAGGTCGCTGGAAGGGAAATAAATGTTTTAATATGGACGTTTATTTATATACGAGCATATATAGTTTTAAGAGATTCGCGATTTATACTCATGATTAATAACTAACGGGACTTATCGCGTAAGTTTTACTCTAGTCTGCCCGTGACCATGGCTGCTGCAACGTAGCCGAAACGTCGGGTTAATAAAGGTAACTTTATTATATAAAAACTTACGCGATAAGTCTCGTTAGTTATTAATCATACGAGTATATAGTTTTTATATCGACTAGTTTTGTTCTCAATGTTTGTAAGATTTTGGGGTCCCCTTATAATTTTATTTTACTAATGTACCAGAGTTTATACTTCGATTTTCGAATATCACGGATATTTATCCCTATCAGTGTAGACAGAACCTCAGACACATAATAATAATCTCCGTCATTCCTAACAAAGGTATTGAATGGAACATTGCATATTAGATCCTTGTTACCTCTAGTCACTTAGTCGCCTCTAACGATGTACCAATAAGAAAGGGAGCTAATATCATTCTATTTCCATACCTACATACTTAAAACGCCCGTTTCCTAGTAGAGGGGTAGGCAGAGATCACTTATCCCAATCCTGATTAACAACTTTCGCTTCATTGACACTCATACACATTCTTTTTACATAAATACGAGCACATACATATATTCACGCCTCTACGTCCCTAAGGGTATAGGCAAAGACTATCGATTGCCACCTGGAACGATCCTGACAAATCTCCATTTACTCACACCCATTACCCTTCTCATACATGCTCTTCTGTTCTTCACACTACACCCGCCTTGAGAAGAATGTAATTAACCTATCTACCATACATTAATCTAGATGTTACCGGTCAAACCCGATTTCAGGACAAACTAGTTTGGCCTAGGTTAAACTAGCCTAACCTAACTAACCTATAATCCTATTTCAGGACAAAATAACTAGTTGAGCCTAGGCCAAATTAGTTTGTCCTAAAATCGGATTTAGCCGGTAACATACACACACACATCAATAGAATGATATCTACATTATTGGGAAAGTTTTGAGGATATAAGCTGACTCATTAGGTACTTTCAAAAATGACATGAATTATACATCAACGAGAAAGTACGTTTACAATCGTCTGAATTCTTTAACACACATATCGTCGAGGGATTATGAGAATTGATTTTATTGGGTGATAGGCTATGTGAACAACATTCTATATTTGACTCATCAATCGATATTTATGTATGTATTAATATCATTGCAATAAGAGAAATCTTCGTGAGGACATGTTTTTATCACTTAGTAGTTTATTATAATTATGAAAAAATAAACATCTGAGCATCTGAATACCTGATAATAGTAGTTTAACATATATTGGATGAATTTTATAGTTAAAACTACTGTACTTAACAAACTAATTGTGGTTTATAAATACAACGTAACGTGAATTTATTCAAACATCAAACAAACGCATTCACGACCATCAACCCTGGCGGGGTAGTCATAGGTTCAGGTGTCCATCTCCGCAATTGCGAAGGTAGTAATTCTATGGCCACCTCAAACCCACGTGTTGACCAGATACTCAGTACTCAATGCACTAACAGTCCTTCCAATTATCGAACCAACTTTGAATAAAACACTGATTAACTATCTATCCAATTCTATCGTAAGGTTACGTCTCAGGAAAATAATTAGTCAATGCCATTTCACGTTAGATTAAGCCTGGGGCCCAAGTCTACTACTACTAAAGTCACGGCAGCTGATTACCGAGCCAAATCCTCGACTCGCATCGTGCATCACAATAACACAGTACAGCGGGCATTCCATAACGTAACGGTAACACCGTTATTCATGCACAACGAAAGTACGGTCTACAGATTTCTATCATAGCTATACATTGGCGTTTTTGAATCGAAATGTTTTTAAATATAATGCTAACTAGCTGCCTTTCTTTCCGCCTTGTTCTGCCACCAAGACTCGTGCTAATTTGGGACGTAAAAAGACTGCTAACTAGCTGCCATTCTTCCCGACATATCGTAGGAGGCGACTAAGAGACTAGGGCATATGGAATCTATTAGGCGATGAGCTAGTATCCTGTCAGCAATGTTCCATATGACATCCAATATTTTCAATATTTATGCTTTTTTTAAATTTTTTTATATTATCCAATATTTATGCTAAAAAGTGACCTAGCAGATACTAAATCTCCGAGTTTCTGGTACACAATAATGTCTTTAAATAATTGTCTTATATGACCTAAGTGTACATACATACACATCACGTCTGATTACCTGTAAAGGGGTAGGCAGAGATCACGGATCCCCATATGTCCCGATCCTGACAGACCACTCATACACACTCGGCGGTTATAGGTACTCCTAATGTCACCCTTTTACAATATAACCTAAGTGTAAAGAATAAATGTAGCATAATGAAATGAAATGAAAGAATACTTACCAAACAACATTTAGGTTAACAAATAAAACAAACAATTAATTAGCACAAAAAACAAAAAGCCAATACTTACGTAGAACACAGATTAAACACACAACACAAAAACACAGAAAATAACATTAAAAAAAACAACACAAGAAAGCTGAAAACACAGTACACGAAAGAGTAGTAAAAATAGTAGGAAAATTAAGGCAATACATATGCAAATAATAAATTAATTGGGTACCATTTAAATATACGTAAAAAGTACTTAGATGCATATCAAAATAAAATTTAGTCCGTCATTTATTGTTTAATGATAGTTTGAGCTGTGTACTTATTGAAAAATCATCATTACATAATTATTTCGTTATTCACGTTCATTTCAACAGGGAATATAAAATATAATGTTGCGAAGAATCCATACTCATCGTCATTTACAAGCACTGAGTGATTCGTACAAGTATTTTTCGAGTTCACGAGGGTCGCCTTGCACTACCTGAGCTATGAGGTATAGGTGTGTTGTATACGTTTGTTACTATTTTTAATACTATGCTATTTATTCCTTGTAATTAGTACGTCATCTAAAGGTTTCCTGTTAGGGTGACGTACATGTCAGAATTAAATAAATAAATTTTAATTGCGAAAACGTCATTGAAAATTTCATTTCCATCGGTACCTTGCGTGACACTACACGAGTGCTAGTAGAACAGAACATTAGAATAGTGGAGTAGGCACCGATGTCTCTCCTTTGGGGATTTATTGTTTGTAAACATGCCTGTGCTACTAACTCGTCTAAAAAGGACACGCTCTGGACTTGGATGGGGCGTAATTAGCTGCCTTATCCCTAGTATGTCGTTATAAATATTTATGAGAATTTTCGGGTTATTCTTCATTCATAATGATATTATTAAATTAGCTATTAACAGTTTAAATATCACTAAATCGTATAGGGAAAATATAAGATATTGTTATAAATTAAGACATTTAAGTAACTAATTTGTCATTGAAATAATGGAACATACATTCGACATTCTTATTAAAGCTGTATAAAATATGTTGTTAATAAGGTGTTTACTTTTTTTTTAACTTAAGTATTTTTTCTAACGTAAACTTCACCAAGCAATACACCACAAATTACACAATGAAAATCATTACCCCATGACAATGTGTGAAAAATCGATATCGTATTATAATTGATCGATAATAAACCAATTATGACACAAGACCGATTCGATATACACCACTTCCCCATTCACAATTAGTAATAGGGGCTAGTTATGTAACAATATTGTCGAAAGTGTATCGAATTGGTTAATAAAATTATCGATACACCATAACAGTATGTAAATGAAATAAAAATTTATATAATTATATTTTTTACAGCATAAAAATCCAAGTTAATTCTGACAAGCCAATAAGGTTATTCATACATTTAGGTATACGTTCCTTACTTGAACACAGCCATGGAGATTTAAAATCTATTTAGTCACTTTAAACATTCATATTGGACTTGTGATGACATATATGGAACATTGGAGACAGGTTGCTAGTAAATCGCTCAATACATTATATTTACCTCCAGTCTATTTAGATTATAGTAAAATTTTAGACCTAAACTAGATAGACCGCGCCTTTCGCCGGGTCCTCTTTATATTTAGTTCGTGGGTACATACAAATAATACATAGGAACTAAATCTTCACGCTTCATTTACGCACAGACAGAGACTGATAAATGAACGCATTATGAATGACCAGTCGACTATGAATAACGTCTTAATGTACCACATTATAATATAAAGCCTAAACTTCTGTTCAGGGTAGATAGAGAAATGAATATTACCTTTCCTGACTGGTTAAACAGACGTTTCCTTCACGAATGTTTCCATACATACATACATACACATCACGCCTGATTTCCTGTAGAGGGTTAATCACGGATCTCCATTTGTCCCGATCCTGACAGACCACATTCGCTTCATTGACACTCATACATCTTCTCATACACACTCTGCGGTTATAGGTACTCCTAACGTCACCAATGTTTTCACTCAGCGTAGAACAGATGTAGAGTATATGATATCGAAATGAGATTAAATAAACATGACATTTCCATCTGTATCCAGTTTTCCCATAAAAGGAGGTCTTATATTAGATTCTAGATCATATATTAATCATTGATGCAGTCATAAACTGGTTTGGTATTTATGTAAGTCAATCTGCACCATGCCAATCTGGGACGTAAAAAGAACGCTAACTAGCTGCCGTTCTTTCCGGCATGTCAAGTGGTAAATGGGATAGGTTGCTAGCCCATTGCCCAATAGATCCCAAGTAGTTTAGTAGTCTTCTAGGACAAGCCGGGAACAACGGCAGCTAGTTATTTTACGACCTCCGTGGCGCGATTTGTTGAGCACCTGAACGCTAATCGTGAGGTCCCAAAGATTCCCGGAGGAGGCAGAGTTAGGAACTACGCTTTTCTTCAGCTTTCCAGTCTGGTTGTTGATTATATATGCTATATATATATGTATTTATCTACATATAATATGTATATACTTCTCAAATATACGTTGACTAGCAACCTTAACACAAGTCTTAAATGAACTTACCTAGGGGCTAGTTCAATTGTTGTAATAGTGTCCTAAATATTATTATTATAGTTATCAATATATTTAAGTTCCAAATGAGGGTGGGCGCTAATTATTAATATTAAAATACGAAACTTACACATATTGACGATCCTTTACTTGTAGCACCAAATAACTTTTATTAAACTAAAAAACTAAAATATAAAACTAAAACTAACTAAATATTTCTTCTATTACACTAAAACAATACTTAATTTTTCTCTTTAAATATCTATCCTTACTATTTCTTTTCACACATTTATCTATTATTAAAACCAATATAATTAAGCTTTTTGTATGGTGTATGTTATATTAAGTATGGCTTGTTTTAAGACTGACATATAACAATCAAATTGGAGAGATTCTTCTCAAGGCAGATGTACATAGTGTAAAGAATAGAAGAGCATGTATGAGAAGGTTAATGGGTGTGAGCTAGGCGAGAGATTTGTAAGGATTTATTTAAGTAGCGACCGTATCTATGTCTATACTGTTAGGGAAGTAGATGCGTAGATGTGTTTAAAGCCTATATAAGAATAGAAGTGCCTATAACATATCAACAAATAATACATACACATCACGCCTGATTCCCTGTAGATAGGTCGACAGAGATCACGGATCCCCATTTGTCCCGATCCTGTCAGACTACTTTCGCTTCATTGAGACTCATACATCTTCTCATACACACTAGACATTATAAGCACTTCTAACGTCATCCTTTTTTTTCATTATAGCGTCTGTCTGACTGTCATATGTTTTGTAGAGCCGGCCTCTACGTAACCGCTCTTCCATTACACTCACATATATTCTTTTAGTCAATCTGTTATTATTCATCCGCATAACATGTCTTAAGCATCGAAGTATAGTTAAATAATAAATGGTTAGCATTCGTTTTAAGTCTCAATTTAGTTTAATTTTATGTGACCTCCACTAAAGAGTAAAACCTAATACTCTATATTACCAGTAGCATTTTAATGTTAAATTATTATTCATAATTAAGCAGAACGTCTGCCCCAATACTAATTAACATTTTTAACATACCTATTGCATTTTACATTGGAACATACATATGTATATTCACGTACACAATACTCGAAAAAGTAAACAGTAATTCAAAGACGCATTTACTAGGTATTAGCACTTATAACTGTCCAGATTGTGATGGCATTAATATAGAATAATGACAGGTTGCTAGCACATCAACCAATTGATTCCAATTATCCCTAATCTCTAGGTGTCGGGAAGAACGGTAGCTAGTTTGCACTATAATAATCACAATAGTTATACTAGACTTTCCCTATATATTCCCTATTGGGAGAGACAGAACCACGGAAATAATCTTTCGTGAGCAGACTAAAAAGTGGTCTCAAACTTCACTCCGCAAGTATGTCAGAGAGAGTTCAATTAACGAAACACAAGCCATACCTAACTAGCCATACTTATACAAGAAAAACACAAGCACACACTAAGAGTTTAACCATACCACGGTATTCGGTAAAAATACAACATTAGACCGGTAAATAAAACGGGGGTAACGGTAAAAAACGCGACCGGTAAGCGCGTGCGACGACCGACAGCTTTCCGGCTGGTCTGTCGTATAAACAAAATGACGGGTCGACTGGCCTATTGAAAAAGTTACGGGTGAATTTCGGACGATAATTTAAAAGAAGATTACACCATTAGTACTGAATTGTACACTAAAATTATACAGTGTGACCTTTGCTTTACGTTAAGCTTTATGTTTGGTGTATATTTTAGTGTTTTGAATGTGAATTTATTTTTCAATACGGACGGATAAATTGAAGATATATGGAGATATTTAGGACATATATTACTACGAAGGATGATTTTGACAAATCTCTCTCAATTTCAGTGAGTTCTTCGACGTTTCAATTAAGCTTTTCTATTCATTATATTACGTATGTGCCATGAAAAAGAATATTTGTAAAAATAATATAGAAAAAGGAAACATACACACATATTTCAATATAAAAGAGACTCTATATCTCATAGTTGATAAATAAAAATAGAAGATAGCGTTTGGTTATATAAAAAAAGAGGAATGAATTTGGACCTGACTATTTATTATTCTCTATTCTAGACTTTTCTCAGATCAAAAACTTAATACCTATTTAATAAATAAATAAATTGTTAAGTTACGTCTTATTATGTAATTTCAATAAATTACATGTATCCAACGTAAAATATAAATAGTGTTTTAAAGCAATAATACATTACGAAACATTCAATGACCCACGAAACTTCGTCCGTATGTTTTTTTCCTTTTGAACCAGAGAAGGGTCTGTAGCCATTTCGTCTGTGCTCCGCCTACCTAAATTGAGTGCAGTGACTGTATTCGAATCCAATGGAACATCGATATTGAACTCGATACATTGATCTCTATCGATATATCGGAAGTTAGATGTTTTTATTAAAGTGATACTTTTATGACATAGTCTCAAACTTTTTCGTCGGTGTGTTTTTTTCTTAATTTCTTTAATAAGCCTCACCACTACGGTTATGTCGGTTCAAGTACAAACACTTATGCCATGGCGTTTGCACTTGTTATTCCGTCGCCATGGTTATGCCAACGCCGCCAGCCACTGCAACCGAAGAAAAACGAAGCCGAAGCTCTTATTTTTCTCTTCCTTATTCTTCGGTTCGTTCCAGTTGACGATCCAAATGTTATCCCAAAGCGAACATATTTAGCCAGTTTGGCATCACAACTGACTAAATATTCAGCCGAAAATAATTATTTGTATTTTCAACTTTCATTGAGCAGCTCACTTTGTTGATGAACCATAGACGACGGTCTGTGTGTTGCATGTCGCGTGACGGTCGTGACGTCATGTGTATGCAGTTATAGTACCAATACTTTTGGTGGCGCTGTCAGCATTACATACTAAACATTTTTAAAGATAGATCATTAGTGATTAGTTTCATGTCTACAATATAAAAAAATCTTTTACTTTTACCGTGGGTTCATAAAACCACACAATTGTTTTTATAATATCACAGTGTACTTGACAGTGTAGATATATTATCTAAGTTAAATTCAGTCATCTATATTTGTATGGAATATTTATGAAATAACCTATCTATCTCGGTTATATGGCTGAGGTGAAAGGGTGGTTACGTAGGGGTCGGCCCAATAATATATATGACAGTCAGAAAGACGACATTTCGAAAAAGAGCGACGTTCCTAATACCACCGAGTGTGTATGAGGAGGTATATGAGTGTCGATGAAGCGAAAGAGATTTGTCAAGAACAAATGGAAATCCGTGATCTCTGCCTACCTCTCTACAGGGAAACGAGGGTCTATGTATGTAATTAAAACAATGGAACAGATACCTTTGAATAAAATGAATAGGTGGAAGTACAGTCATTGTTTTGTGTACACTATAATTGTATGCTAGTCTGGGACATAAAAAGAATACTAACTAGCTGCCGTTCTTACAACATGGAGGCGACTATGGGATCAATTGAGCGATGGGCTAGCAACCTGTCACCAATGTTTCATATGACATCACAGCTCCAATATTTATTTTTACACGCAATATCAAATAATTAGCCACATTTTTATAGCTTCAGTAATTTCCATTAATTTTGTTTTAGATAGACCATTTATTGAGGAAGGCTTTAAGCTATATAACATCACCCTGATACTAATAGGAGCGAAGAATAAAATATAAAAATCAAATTATAATTACAGTGCCATCTATGTTTGATGTATTGAAAACTTCTGAGAAAATAAAAATTTGGCAAATTATTTGATATTGCTTGAAACCTACCTCAACAGGTAATAGTTACTGCTTGTATATTAAATTATGTATATGTATTGGAAAAATACCTATTAAAATAACCAATTTTGTTCACTCTTTGCTCACTTTTTTTCCACTTAAAAAGCAATGGTTCTGAATCACACACTCGGCGATTATAGCTACCTAATATCACACTTTTGTTCTTTACGGATTGTGGTTTAGAGTGTGTATTTATTTATATTACACCCATTTACTCGTGTGTCAGACTGTGTCATATATGTGTGTTATTAGTCCCGTGCTAGTCTGTGATTTCCATGGAAAGTATATTAAATTATACATACATACACATCACGCCTGATTCCCTGTAGAGGGTTGGCAGAGATCACGGATCCCCATTTGTCCCGATCCTGACAGACCACTTTCGCTTCATTGACACTCATACATCTTCTCATACACACTCGGCGGTTATAGTTTTACGGTTTTGACGACCGCCGTTGCACGATCGGTTAAGCACCTGAACGGTAACTGTGAGGTCCCGGGTTCAATTCCATATGGAGGCAGAGTCAAGAACTTCGCTTTTCTCCCTTCAAGTCTGGTCATTGAATATATCTACTATATATGTATTTATCTATAAATAACATGTATATATTTCTTAAATACACGTTGACTAGTACCCTTAACACAAGTCTTAAACGTACTTAGCAAGGGACTAGTTCAATTGGTGTAATAGTGTCCCAAATATTATTATAAACATACATACGCTTCACGACTTGTGTATACACACTCCCTTTTTTATTATGGCGGGGTAGTCAGAGGCTTGAGTGCCCATTTCCGAAATTTCGAAGGCATGTTAGGTATGATTATGGTTGGTTATAGGTATTATTATAGTGTATTTAATATCCCTTGATCGCCTTTTACATAACTGTTTCTGCTAAGACGGTCCGCTGACTATTCAGTACGAATTATCTAACTAAAGAGAAATGCTAATACACACCGGTTCAATGATTCAGAACCATTGCTTTTCTAGTGGAGAAAAAGTGGGGTAGAAGTGAGCAAAATTGTCTTTTGTAATAGGTATTTTTATGATACACTAGCGACCCGCTCCGGCTTCGCACGGGAATAAAATATATAGCCTACTCCATTATTGAATGGATGTCATTATGCATATAAACCTTCCTACTGAATCACTCTATCTATTTAAAAAAACCGCATCAAAATCCGTTGCGTAGTTTCAAAGATTTAAGCATACAAAGGGACAGAGAAAGCGACTTTGTTTTATACTATGTAGTGATATATATTCTATTTATTTATACATATTATTTATTTAGAAATTCGACGTAGCTCCGTTGTTTGGGGCTTGACTCTGTATCGAAGGTACAGGGTTCAAATCCCGCTTGAGCACGTATCAATGGCAATGAAGTTGAATGAATTTGTAAATACATTTACGGAATGCGTCGAATACTACAATGAGGGAAAACATCGTAACGAAACCTACCTGTTCCCCGAACAGGTAATAGTCAGTGCTTGTAAATGGCGACATGGCTTACCACCTGTCACATTGAGTACTGACTATCTGGTCAATCAATGTTAGAGGTATCCATAGAATTACTATCTTCGCAATTGTGGTGATGGACACCTGAACCTCTCACTACCCCGCAAGGGTTAATGGCCGTGAACGCGTTGGTCTTTATTTATCTTTATCTGCATCACACCCTTGCTACTGAGTGGCAAAGATCATGGATACCTATTTCTCTCGATCCTTACATACGACCATTTTCTTCATTAAAAAGATATCCATGCACCTCTTACACACTCGGCGGTTATAGGTACTTCTAACGTCACCCTTTCAATATGGCGTCTATCTGACCGTCATATAATAATATTTGGGATATTATTACACCAATTGAACTAGTCCCTTGGTAAGTTCATTTAAGACTTGTGTTAAGGGTACTAGTCAACGTATATTTAACAAATATATACTTAATATATATAGATAAATGAATATACATATAGTAAATATATAATCAACAACCAGACTGGAAATCAGAAGAAAAGCGTAGTTCCTAACTCTGCCTCCACCGGGAATCTTTGGGACCTCACGATTAGCGTTCAGGTGGTTAACCAATCGCGCCAGAGGTCGTTATATGTCTTATGTGTATGTATCTAAATGTGACGAAAGGTGTATTGTAAGAGAATGTATGATTAGTTTAAAGCAATACCTTGTCAATGCATATCATTCATGGTCATCGACTTTTCTATAATCGGTCGATAAACAAAGTTAAGCATATTAGGTTTTGTCAACTGGATGAGTAACCATGTGAATGTTTTGCTGAAAAAACCTATTAATTATTAGAATCAAGATAATAGTCGGTTACGCAGGAGTCGCCAAAATAAGACTAATGACAATCAGATCAAAACATAAGAGGTACATAAGCCTACAGCCGCCGAGTGTGTATGACGAATGTGTTAAGCGAACTTTGCAGGGCAAGAGGCGTAATGAATATGTATGTACCATAGTCAGACTATACAAGTCCATATGGTTTACCACCTATCACGTTAGAATCTACCTATTTGCTAAATTATATATATTTATTACACAAATCACTACATAGTAAAAAACAAAGTCACTTTCTCTGTCCCTATGTCCCTTTGTATGCTTAAATCTTTGAAACTACGCAACGGATTTAGATGCGGTTTTTTTAATAGATAGAGTGATTCAAGAGGAAGTTTTACATGTATAATAACATCCATTAAGTGGAGTAGGCTATATATTTTATACCCGTGCAAAGCCGGAGCGGGTCACTATTTATGTAATATAACTACTCAAAACTCATCTCACAATTATACCCCAAACTCTGCCTACCCCGAAAAGGACTACACCTTTTGCTTTTTATAACAATTTACAATAAAAGAGTGTGTAGGAAGGACAAGTTCCAATTGATCGTTCAATTCATCTTGGCCCCTTAAAAGGTTGAGTTAGTATGGATACAACAGGTCATGTTTGGTTGGACTGTAGTTATAGGATGTTACGGTGAAGTTTCCTGTTTATATTTTAATCATATAATAAAATACTTCTACTTTGAGGTGGAATACAATGATGTAAGACCTCTAACTTCTTATCAGAATTCCTAGGTTCGAATCCCGGATCTGGCAAGATCCATTGACAAAAAATGAGTTTTTTATTTACAAACATAATTTACAATTTGCTTAAAGTGAGGGTAAACATCGCGGAAAACCGTCTGTTCCTCGGGATAGGTTATCTAGTGCATGTATACGGCGATACGGTTCACCCGTCATGATGGGTGCTGTCTATCTACAAACGCGGGCTTTGATTGGCTCATACCTAATATGCCTTGCCGGAGATGGGCACTCAAGTATATGACTACCCCCACAATAAAAAAGGGACTGTGTATACACAAGTCGTAAAGCGTGTGGTCGTTACTATCAGGGAATGTAAAGGCTTTAAGAAGAAATATTTCGATTAATAAAAATATTCACCCTTAGTCGCTTCTAGTTCTAGTTCAAGAAAAGCAGCTTGTAAGCTTTGTACTTATTTCTTCCTGGCCTGTCGTAGGAAGCGACTAAGGGAATAGACGTAAATTGAATCTATTGGGCTATGAGCTAACTATGCTAAAAAGTGATATAGGTAATATTATCGTGTCTGCAAGGTTATTAAAGGAAGATGTATATGTTTGTTCATGTGTAAACTATACCCATAAATACATTAACTGTTCAAAACAAACTTCTTCGCAACCTCCTGTACATACCGCTTTGTTGAAATTATGAAATTGGTACATTTTTAACCGCCCTCGCGAAAAACCTCGCTCTTGTCATGACTTCACTCGATTTCACAAACAAGGATTACGAATGCTTTCCAAGTATCGGATACTTTGTTAGTCTGGGACTTAGCTGAGTTAACTAGTTGCCTTTCCTGTTGAAGAGAGTTTTACCGTGCGAGATTTACATACAAGCACTATTACCTGTTCGGGGAACAGGTAGGTTTCCTTACGATGTTTTCCCTCACCGTAATATTCGACACATTTGCTAAATTATTACGAAAGTTTATAAGAAATGCTTGTAAATGGCGACATGGCTTACCACTTGTCACATTGAGTACTAACTATCTGGTCAGTATCAAAAGATAAGTATTTTCAAACTCAAGGATATAACATAGTATCGAACTTTTTGTTATAACATTACAGCACCTAAGTTTACGAAATAGCCAAACGATTAATAAAATTCTTCAACATATCATGTATTAGTATTCTCTTTATTAATAACTTACATGCTTTATTAATTATTAGTATAAAAAAACATGCCTATTAATCTTCAAAACAGACTCTGTTACACACAACACTTTTAATAATACCTTTTAATCCATCGAAAAAAGCGATTGCCACTTCTTTTGGCATTATCTTTCTTCTTTTTCCCCATGTTCCACGAAAATTGGGGAAAACATTCACTTGACACTGGCAACACTGTCACTTAAACTATGTATAGTCACTGATTCAAATCCACCTTTAAAATATATTTGGGGAAAAAGTTGGCCACACTGGTATTAATCACTCTAGACTCTGTATAAAGCTCAACTGCAGAAAAAAAATAATTAGATTGTTTTTTTTTTACGAAAAATAAAGGAATTTTGTTTTATTTTATGAAAAGTATAGTAGTTAGTGGTTTAAAACTGCGCTTCATAAAGATTTAATATGTACACGTAAAATTTTATCAATTTATTCTTAATGTAGTCCTTGTAAATTTGTTTTAATAATAATAATATTTTTCTTCTTTTTAGTTATATTTGAAACTTTTAAATGTTTCAAACGAAATTTAACATCCATACACCTCTAGATACATAATATTTGGTGGATATAATTACTTTTAATGTCACTCTTTTTTCATTAATATGTAATCTAAAGTACAAAAAATAGGGAACTTAAATGGGAAGAAAAATAGGCTTGTTTTAAATTTGTTTCTACAAACATACTTATCAAGTCTGTCTCCAGATAAATATACATAGATAGAGGAATCTTCAATATTTCCGATCCTTATAACTTTCACTTCATTGGCATTCATACACCTCATACACACTTGACAGTTATAGGCACATCTAACGTCACTATTCTTCATATGTGTACATACATATGTATATCATATGTTATGAAAATACAATAGGCTTTAGGTCCATATTATGTATTCTATAATATAAATAAACAAACCAAATTTAAGCCCATAGCAATAAATTTTACATGGAAATAGAATGCTTATAACATTTCCTTATGAGGTAATTTAGACTATTAATACGCAGACGGTTAATTTATGCATTAACTAATTTGGAGTCATTTCAATCAATGTTCTTTCTTGTATATATAATGTATGTTAATTAGATTTTTGGCATTCTAACAACTTTTTTGTACAGCAATCTTTTGATTATAAAGAATTTAGAATCTGATTGTTGTTTGGGTAAACTTATTACATACAATGTATGTAATAAATATGTTATATTTACACAAAATTTACTTCCGTATAATAAACAGTTGTAGGTACTTCCAAAAGTATTCTTTTACTAACTAATTCACACTATCAAACCACACTTTCCATAATCATTAACTTATAACTTATTTCCAATAACATTATGACAAACACGCTAACAAAATATAAACTTTTCAGCCTTTCATTCAACTGAAATCACAGTAAATAACACCAAGAATAATACAATACATATATACATTCACATCTATACAATACATAGGTAAAACGTCCGTTATAAAATTAACTTTAAACTCAAAAAACTCATTTATTTAAACCTTTACAATTCCAAGCAGTGTTACAAACTATCACACCGCATCACAACTGAGGATCGGACCAAAATACACTGACATGGGTGCACCAAAATTAGATTCAGGAGAAAAGGAATCAAGAGACATGAGGAGGGAACGATAAAATACCGGCGGTGCGACGAACTTGGGGCTTTGCTAATACAAAGAGAGATATATTGACGATGCTAAGACATACATACACATCACGCCTGATTCCCTGTAGAGGGGTAGGTAGAGATCACGGATCCCCATTTGTCCCGATCCTGACAGACCACTTTCGCTTGACATTCATACATCTTCTCGTACACACTCGGCGGTTATAGGTACTCGTAATAATATAATAATATTGTAGGACGTTATTACACCAATTGAACTAGCCCCTTGGTATGTACATTTAAGACTTGTGTTAAGGGTTCTAGTCAACGTATATTTAACAAATATATACTTATTATATATAGATAAATACATATATAGCATATATAATCAACAACCAGACTGGAAAGCAGTAGAAAGGCGTTATTCTCAACTCTGCCTCCACCGGGAATCGAACCCGGGACCTCACGATTTAACCGATCGCGCCCGGAGGTCGTATGTACGAGTATGTAAAGTATAAATGGTGTTAAGAATGCTTAGTTAGTATTGCAAAAAGGACTAACCACAACTTAAGAAGACTTGATTGTAATCCGTGACTCATTGTCTATTAATCCCTTTGTTGGCCACATACACACTCGCTGATATAGTTTGAGACATAAATAGAATGCTAACAAGCTGTCCTAAGAGAGTAACTAAATGGAATCTATTGGGCGATGGGTTAGAAACCTGTTCCCAATGTTCCATATGACATCACAACCCCAATCAATCATCAATCAGCCTATGTCAGTCCACTGCTGGACGTAGGCCTCCCCTAGGTTACGCCACAAAACACGATCACTCGTGGCCCTCAGTCAACCACTACCAGCGACCTTTTTCAGGTCATCGGTACAACCCCAATATGCATGCTAAAAAGTGACAAAGGAGATTTTTTCATGTCTTTTTAGATTTAATTTAGAGATAAATATGGTTGGTTAAATGGAATTTTTTGATGGGCTAGCAACCTGTCTCCGATGTTCCTTATAAAATTACAACACATTTTCTAAAGGTGAGTAAAGAGATATTGTATTTTCGAGGTTCTGTATTTCAGGTCACAATCATGCATACATACATATAATAAGGTCATTCATTCCTTTTCGATGTGGACAGAAGGATCTCAATTACTTTTAGTCATACTCATCACGTCTGATTTCCTGTAGAGGAGTAGGCAGTGATCACGGATCACCATTTGTCCCGATCCTGACAGACCACTTTCGCTTCATTGAACACTCTATATCTTCTCATACACACTCGGCGGTTATAGGTACTCCTAACGTCACCCTTTTTCTATGTATACAGCGTGATTCCGTGCACTTTAAACGGAATCACACTGTATATATTATTACATGATAAGTACACTGGTGACAGGTGACTATCCCATCGCCTTCCTTCCACTGACCCCTGGTCCCTTAGTCGCCTCCTTTGATAAATAATGTATGAGCACCGTACGTCTGCTCACACCGGAAATGCACTGATAGCGTCATACATCCCAATTTGGTCCGACTGCATTCCTATCACGAATACCAGCCAAATGGAACCGCTATGAGCGTTATACTGTGTTATAGGGGTTTGAGTGTCAATGTTGGTGTATATGTTATAATTTTAAGAGATTCGCGAATTATACTCATGATTAATAACTAGCGGGACTTATCGCGTATGTTTTTATATAATAAAGTTACCTTTATTAACCCGACGTTTCGGCTACGTTGCAGCAGCCATGATCACGGGCAGACTTATACCTTACCTTAGTCTGCCCGTGACCATGGCTGCTGCAACGTAGCCGAAACGTCGGGTTAATAAAGGTAACTTTATTATATAAAAACATACGCGATAAGTCCCGCTAGTTATTAATCATTGGTATATGTTGAAACCATGGAGTAATTACTAAGAGGAGTGGGCCTTACGCAATATTTGTATCCAAACTAGCGTTGCATTACGCGGGGTGAAACGAGGTACGCGGGATGGAGGGGAGATATTACAACCAATCAAAACACGGTCACCAATCAAAACACGGTCACCAATCAAATCAGGTATTTTCTTTCTACTTCACATTTTTAGACTCTGCACCAATTAAAACACGCCATTTGGACTCCGCACCGCGTAACGGACCGCTCCTTACGCCGGGTCCTCTTTATATTTGGTTCGTGGTTTTAACAGATAAAGTGATAGGTGTCTAGTATTGGCATAACTACATAAATTACTCTTGAAGTAGAGACATTCTTCTTAAGGCGGGTGTACGTAGTGAATAACAGAAGAGCATGTATGAGAAGGTTAATGAGTGTGAGTAGCAAGGGAGATTTGTCACCCGTTCCAGGTGGCGATCGATGGTTTGCCTATCCCGTTGGGGACGTAGAGGCGTGAATATATGTATGTATCCCAGCCTAGTTTCCTATTAAATAAGGGTCAAAATTTCGAAAAAAAAATCCCTTTCAAAAATATATTCAAATATTCTTTTCACTAACTACTAATATTCTCGTAAAGTGATTTTAGTTAGTTCGTCGGTAGAACAAAATTTTGCGCAAATTTGAAAGGATATTACATCCTTAGGGCGGTTTTCACCAAACTTACTAAACACGATTAAGACACACTAATGTGGGTTAAGGAGCTTAATCACGGTTTTCTGATTTCACCGTTGCAAAAATAATCATGTTTAGGCTTAAACGTGGTTAAGGCTTAATTGGCCGATTTTCGTCAATTAAAGTGACTAACCCGGGTTAGGGCAGCTGTCAAAATATTGGGCGAATAGAAAAAAAATGAAAATATACGGCTTTCTTTAATGAAAGTTTTTTTATGTGTTTTTTGACATTTGCCAATGTCAAATCGCGTAAACAAAACGAAAAGAGGCGATTTCTTAACCACGATTAAATACAGCGCCGTGAAATCCATTTTGCGAAAATCACAATCAACTACGAAAATTGATTGGGATTAAGTTTAATTCTGTTTAACTAATCAGACTTTGCTATGCATTCGGTGAAATCCAACCTTAGTGTTTGTAATGTATGTGTTAGTTAAATTCACAATATTTTTACGAAATTGGTAAATACTCATAATCTATACACATGACATTCGAAACACTAGTCATCTCGCCTAGTAAAAAGCGTGAGTCATGTCATTAACTCTTAAGGAATGTTTTGAAGCTAATCCACGAGATAAAGAATAGTTTACACAACTTTCAAACTTGGATCGGGGCCAAGTGAGACGAGAAAAAACTATGCACACACCGGGAATCGAATCTTGGACACGCTAACACTAATAATAATAATATTTGGACATTATTACACCAATCGAACCAGCCCCTTGGTAAGTACATTTAAGACTTGTGTTAAGGGTACTAGTCAAAGAAAATTTAAGAAATGTATACATATTATACATAGATAAATACACATATATCATATATAATCAACAACCAGACTGGAAAGCAGTAGAAAGGCGTTATTCTCAACTCTGCCTCCACCGGGAATCGAACCCGGGACCCTACAATTAGCGCTCAGGTGTCTAACCGATCGCGCCACGGAGGTCGTCAAAACACTACACGACCATTAACTTGTGTAAGGTAGCCATTGCATATTCGTAATTGCGGATTGATAATAATAATAGACACTATCAATTACGACATTAGAAATACCTATAAGCGCCGAGTGTGTAAGAAGATGTATCAGTGTCAATGAAGCGAAAGTGGTCTGTCTGTATCGGCACAAAATTAAATGGGGTTCCGTGATCTCTGCCTATCCCTCTACAGGGAATCAGGCGTGATGTGTATGTATGTAATAATAATATTTTGGACACTATTATACCAATTGAACTAGGCCCTTGGTAAGTTCATTTAAGACTTGTGTTAAGGGTACTAATCACCGTATATTTAGAAAATATATAGTTAGTATAATACAGATAAATACACATATAGCATATATAATCAACGACCAGACTGTAAAGCAGAAAAGCGTAATTCTTAGCTCTGCCTTCACTGGGAATCGAACCCGAGGCCTCACAAGTAGTGTTCAAGTGGTTAACCGATCGCATTCGTAAAAAATACATCAACTAAAAATGTAGTATATAAATTCTAGACGATATGATTGGTCAAGTATTAAGTTTAAAAAATAATATAATACCTTAAATTCGAAGAAAAAACCACCATTTAACTAGTCACACACAAAACTAAACTTTTTACAAAACTATATTAGATCACCATACAACAAACTTATCTAACTCAGTGGCCGAATTTAGAACTACAAAATTTCCTATACTTTTCAATCTTAAAGACTCTAAACTGGGAACAATAAGGACGACAGTAGCGCCCCCATCACGGATACAGAAAACTTTGTGACACCATTCGAATCACAACACTAAAGTGCAGTTGCAAATGACAGAGACAACAGCATAAGAAAACCACAAGACGAAACGAGACAGACACTTTCGCGTTGCACAAAATGACATGTGTCATTTTAGTTCACTTCCCGGTTTTATTTTTAACGATGGAAACCTCTTTGGTGTCAATATGTTTGCGTTTAGGATAGAGTTTTATATTATTTCAACCTGATACGTTTATACTAGATTTTTTCCTATTCATTTTATAGTACGTTTAAGACTTTATATTTATAGTTACTAAAACATACGTCTGAACTACGTATTTTACAAATTATCGTACATTTTAGGTTACTATAGTTTTAAGTAACTCTTTTTGAGTAATAGCTTCTTAGGTTGGATACGATTGATGCTTTAAATACATTAACTAGACAATTTTCAACCCACGTTACAATCCCTAACATTCTTTTAAAACCAATCAATTTTTTATTATTAAAAAGGCGGTAAATCAGTAAAGAGGTTACGACCGTCATGTCACGAGCTGACAGCAAGGAGTCCAGAGCGACAACCTCCTTGCATATCCCGGTTCTAACTGAAGGAATTGTACATAATGTGATGAAAATACCGAAATTATTTGGGGAACACTCGTCGGCTAATAATAGACGCGATTGCTCACGCCTCAGTGGGGATTACTTCCCGTAAATTATAAGCGTGGTGTTGCTATACGTAACCCGTGCTGTATTTTGGGGTATTTTATATGTATTATATGAATACACCACCTGTCATGCTTGAAGCTGAGTAAGTGATGAAATTTGGTCAGACTTAGGATTGCATCTAGGGCGTATAATCTGCCATCCATTGTACAACTCCACTTGTATCTGTATTTGATGTGCATCATACGAAAAGACGACATGGAACGCCATCTGTCACGTTGGATGTTGATCTCAAGTTAGAACGAATTACTACATAGTATAAAACAAAGTCGCTTTCTTTGTCCCTATGTCCCTTTGTATGCTTAAATCTTTGAAACTACGCAACGGATTTTGATGCGGTTTTTTTTAATAGATAGAGTGATCCAAGAGGAAGGGTTATATGTATAATAAAATCCATTAAATAGTGGAGTAGGCTATATATTTAATACCCGTGCAAAGCCGGAGCGGGTCACTAGTATTATCATAAATAAGTTTATTTATTTCCCGCAATTGACAGGTGAACCTCTGATTTCCTTGCAAGGATTAATAGAAGTAAATTTATCTATCAAAAACAGCAATTACGCTTGGAATTTTAAATTGATATCCCTCTTTGAAAGACAGAACCTCGGATATCTATCTTGACGATCACCTATCGTGGTTGTGATGGTTTTAGACCACTAAATTCACTAAATAGTCAGCACCCAACATGATCTTGATGGTCCATGTAACCGTTTACCGGCACTGACTAATGTTTAATGGTAGTCAGAGGTTCAGGTGTCCATGTCCGCAATTGCGAAGGTAGTAATTCTATGGCCACCTCGAACACACGTGTTGACGAGTCAGTACTCAATGTCACAAGTGGTAAGCCAGCACCATTTACAAGTACTAACTATTACCTGTACGGGATATGATTGTATTAATACATATTTTAATATTTTCTATGGCATAGACTAAAAATTTCTCGTACATCAAGTCCTATTCACCGTTTCCGAGATGACAGCTAGTTCGCATTTTATTAACTTTCCAAACTTGGTAACAGTAGTTAACTTTTTTAGGAACATATAATAACATAAAATAGGGAAATTATTTCTTTAGCATAGCAACACTACCACACAAGTTTTGTTTGAAAAGGCTTAGCATGTACTAAACCTCACACGGCGTTCTCAAACTGTTATCACTGGTGCAGTATACGCTGGTCTTTAGATTACATGTCTGATCTTTAGATACAGCTTCACGACCCTAATCTTTAAAACAGTGTACAGTGACTTGATATTATACGCTTCACGACTTGTGTATGCAAAACTCCCTTTTTATTATGGCAGGGTAGTCGGAGGCGTTAGTGCCCATGTACGAAATTTCAAAGGCATGTTAGGTATGGGTGACTCAAAGCCCGCGTTTTTACTAGATAGACAGCATCCAACGTGATAGGTACTGAACCATATCGCCGTATAAAGGCACTGGCTGAGCCTATCCTGAGAGATAGGCAGGTTTCCTCACGATGTTTTCTCTTACTGTTATTTCCTGATATTATGGCAAGGTAATAAATAAATAATGTAATTAAAAAAAGTGTGATAAGGGAAGGTTGCGGTTTGAAAGAAGATGTAGTGACTAAGATTGAAAATGGCATGCTTCGATGGTTTGGACATGTTATGCGGATGAATGATAGCAGATTGACAAAAGGAATATATGTGTGAAGTGGAAGGGTGGTTACGTAGGGGCCGGCCAATAAGACATATGAGAGTCATATAGACGCTTTATTGAAAAAGGGTGACATTAGGAGTACCTATAACCACTGAGTGTGTATGAGAAGATGTATGAGAGTCAATGAAGCGAAAGTGGTCTGTCAGGATCAAGACAGATGGAATCCGTGATCTCTGCTACCTCTACAGGGAATCGGCGTGATATGTATGCCATCGAATAGCCAGTACCTAAAGTGACAGGTTACCAGTCCATCGTTGTATTCTGATACTATCACATATCTAAACCTATCCAATTATAACTGACCGGTCGGTCACATACATAAATACACATCACGCCTGATTCCCTGTAGAGGTGTAGGCAGGGATCACGGATTCCCATTCCCCGATCCTGAGAGACCATTTTCGCTTCATTGACGCTCATACATATTCTCATACACTCTCGGCGGTTATAGGTACTCCTAACGTCACCCTTTTTCAATATAGCATCTATCAGATGTTATATGTCTTATTAGGCCGGTCGGTCACCCATCCTAATATTACCCCCGCTCATCGCTGCTTAACTTTAATAATCTAACGAGAACTCTATCAACGCGTCGCTCTCTTTTAAGTCTTATTTGCATCAAAATAGCACTCCTAAAGACGACAGAAAAAAACTAAGACATTGCATTCGAAAGGGGGTTGGCAACAAGCCAACTCTATTTCGCTATGACATTTCCAGTTACATCCGAGCGTGTTATACAAACAAACATATATTCACGACTTTACGTCGTTATGGGATAGGAACAGACTAGTTATATATTTATTTATCTGAAAGGAATATATGTGGGGTGAAGTAGATGGCCGGTTACGTAGGGGCCGACATATAACAGTCAGATAGACGTCATATGGAATGAGGATATATCGTATACCAGGGGACCACAATGCTTTTTGCTAAATCTCAGTTAAATATCACTTCAGTAACAATGTGAAGTTCCTGAAATAGCAAAAGTGCCAAATTTCGCCAATTTTCGGAGAATTTTGATTCTTGCTATCATCAATGATGAAATTTGTCACTTTTCCTAATCCAATACCAACTTCACACTATTAGTAGAGTGTTATTGAACTACGATTGTGCTAAACCGCATTAGTAGACTTGGGCCCCAGGCTTAATCTAACGTGACATGGCATTGACTAATTATTTTCCTGAGACGTAACCTTACGATAGAATTAAATAGTTTGTAATCACTATTTACACAAAGAGAGAACACTCTAATGTTAATTCAAATATTGTATTCTCCATTGTTTCTAAGTTGTATCTTTTAATTGACTTCGCGAAAGAGCTCTGTGACCCGAGATACAGGTTCTACCTAATTCGAATCCAGATTAACTATTAATGCTGTAACAACTTTAAATGGAATAAAGATTATTATTATTTGCTTCTAAGTATAACCTAAGTACTGAATAAGAGTGACATTAAAAGTATTAACCGTAAAGAGTATGGATGGCAATGAAGCTATGTAACGTAAATTCTATTAGTTTGACAGATTTGTAATGAAGTCATTATTTATACATATATTTTTAGTTCTGAATATTTAAGCCCACTTTTAACAAATAGTACACAGTTATACACACATAAACACGTACTAATTCTCTCACTGGTAATTACCACTCACACATCACATAATATGAAATAAGATTTATTAAATTCACTGAAATAAGAATAATAGTTATAAAGAGACAATCACTGTCTTATAAATGTTCAATTTTATCTTTTATTAAATATACCTATACAATACTTGTCTTAATATTAAATAAAAATATTTTACGTTTGACAACACTACACGTATTTCGTATAACAACCTCAAACTTTTCACGCACACTTTTTTAACACAAATTAATATCGAATAAATGTACTATTCCTACTAATATCGATACCGTACTGTGTTTGAACATTCGTAATCCTTAATCGTAGGACTGCCAAATAAGTAAGAGTCGATGTGTCATAAATAAATTTCGCTTCACTACTGAGTTTATATACCTACTGTTTGTCAGTTAGTTTGTTTGTTACATGTATGAATAAAAAAATAAATAAACGGTTACGTAGGGGCCGGCCTAATAAGACATAGTTATAACAGTCAGATAGACGCTATATTGACAAAAGGTGACGTTAGGTGTACCTATAACCGCCGAGAGTGTATGAGAAGATATACGAGTGTCAATGAAGCGAAAGTGGTCTGTCAGGATCGGGAGAAATGGGGATCCGTGATCTCTACAGGGAATCAGGCGTGTGTGTATGTATGTATGAATAGATTATTTTTCTACTACATACATACATATAACGGCAGTTTTTCTACCGAGGGGTGGGTAGAGATCACGGATCTCCGTTTCCTGATACAACACTTTCGTCTCAATGACAATCATACACCACCTTATACAAAACCGAATAGAAAAGATAATAGTGACAGATATACGTAGTTTTTACATTGATGGCTCTATTACAAATGTGACTGATAAATACTGATACTCAGTAACTACCTATCCATTTTATTTTGACCTAGTTAATACTATAGTACTAAAAAATATAATTTTGATTTCCCAGATATTTATAATTAGCCTTCTACTTACAAAATTTACAATAACACTAATAATAAAAAAGATGTCTAGCTCATTTGCTTTAAATACATTAAATATTATAACGAATTAAAAATCCGTAACAGTATATTCAAGTTCCAAATAAAACCTGTAAATTTATTTTATTTATATTAAAAAAACATATAAAAATAAAACAAGCAAATCCACACAATCCAACTATAGAACCAAACAATAATTTATGTACTGTACAACCTGCCAATTTCAAATATAGCTGCTGATGATTAATTCCAATCACGTATCTATGGGTGCTAGTTAAAAATAGAATAATTAATGTACTATTCCTAACCTGTTACTATTTATAAAGTGACAATCAGAAAGTCAAAAGTAGGTGTTTTTATAAATACAAGAAAACGAGAATTATTTATTGTTTAAATGTATTTTATAAACAAAGTAGTTATTATTTTGGTAGCTGAAATTTCAGTCATGTTGCAATGGCCTTAGTCAGGGGTCAATCGACAAGTTGACAGTTAAAATTGAAGAAATCTTAAAAAAAACATTTCTTTTTGGCGTTTTGTAAAGTCAAGTTTGTGAGGCTAGATATAATAGAACCCAACGTGATAGGTAGTGAACCGTATAGCTGTATACAGGCACTGGCTATTACCTATGCCAAGGGATAGATAGGTGTCCTCACAAAGTTCAGGGTTGGAATCTTTGAGTTTGGTTACTAAGATGCGCTTCACAAAAACTTTCAATCAATCAATCAGCCTTTGTCAGTCCACAGCTGGAGGTAAGCCTCCCCAAGAGTACGCCACAAAACACGTTCACTCCTGGCCCTCAGCCAACCACTACCAGCGACCTTTTTCAGTCACAGGTCCACCTAGCAGGGAGGCATCCTACACTACGTTTAGCGAGACGCAGTCGCCATTCGAGAACTGCATAAACCATATCTTTATAGATAGTTAAAATAATCAGAGGTAAGAGTGACGATAGCAATCAATATGAAAACCACTACATTTAATTTTATTGCAATTATAGCAGTGTTTATAAGACATAATCCGAGCTAATACATAAGCCCTTTATCATTAATTACGTAATAAAATAACTGTAAAACTAGGTCATATAGTACTGTCATCATTAAGCTGTATTAACATTGATAAACATATATTAATCTTAATATGTACCACACACACACAGTTACATACATGTACATTGTACAGTCAGCGCTAAAAGTGGAGTCCCAGTAACTTTTTATAAGGTTTATGTTTATAAGAACAAAAGATAATATTTGACATTTTAAAACTGGCGCCACTTTGCATTGTCATGCCCACTATACGCTTGTGTGCTTCAAAATGGAAAATATAGTGTTCAAGGGGATAGGCAGAGACTATTGAACTCCACCTGGAACGATCATGACAAATCTCTTTTGTCTCGCTCACACCCATATATCTTCTCTATACATTGAGAAGAATTTTTCCAATTTGATCTGTATAAGTCCGACTCTACCTTCCACTTTGGCTCTATAGATTCCTTTCGTAACCCTCCTATCGTCCATCTGTTCCAAGTGCGCAATAATTATAATTAGTGTTTTATACTTTTTTGTAACTTGTTGTTTGTTTGACTTTCAATAAGTGATCTTATGATCCTCATGTCGAATAAAAAGATTTTCATTTCATTTCATATATTTAAGGCTGTATCTATTGCTTCATTATAGACTTACTCATATGGAGAGAATTTTTAAGTCACAATATTGACAGAATATGAGCTTGGGTGTTATGACTAGGAAAAATGTTATTTGTTTTTGTATGAAAAGTATACGTTGAAAAATTCCATAGAGTGATTGATATGTCTTGTTATTCTTTTTACTCACACTGCACACACGCTGATTTTTCAAATAATTAATAGCTTTGTATTGGTAAAACGTTTTCCTTATAAATATTATAAATCAGTTTCATTCCTTTACATGTTAAAATAAGGAAATAGAAATTGATATACATCAAGAAATTTTGTTATTTTAGTTTGTTATGCCACATAAATAATAATTTTACAAATATACTGTATAATGAAAAACCGTAGAATAAAGTAAGACAGAATTATGTTTAAATTAACGTTGAAATTGACTATTATTCAGAAAAAAGGGCGAAACATGAAGGTAATACCAATATTAAATTCTACATATTCAAAATAATAAATAATCGACAAAAGTAAAAGCTGCGACGTAGAATAAAATATAAAGAATTAAGGAGTAGTAATATTCATAAAAAACTTACCAGAAATTCGCGAAATATATTAAAAACACGAGCACAAATCACAAAAACACGTAAATTAATATTGTCAATTAAATAGTCAATAACAGGGCTTAGAGTACCCGCCACATACGGTGGCAGTAGCCAAACTTGGAACTAAATTTGACGTTTCCGCCATTGCGTGTTATTTTGTATGAAAAGTAAATTTAGTATTACCAGCGTTGTGTTTTTTGCCCACTCTTTGTAATTTTTATGTTTGTTAAGGGTGATTATAATAAATTGATTTCCGGAGTTTCTTGTTAGTTCTTCTCCAAGCTAGGGTCTCCGCTGATCTAACCTCGGTAAAAAATATGTAAAGACAATGCTCAGTGCCATGTTTGAAATAATAGTTTTAAGAGATTCGCGATTTATACTCATGATATAAGATATAAGGGTGTGTATAAGATTGATTGCAGCTGTGGGAAATCCTATGTCGAACAGACTAAACGGTCTATTGCGGACAGAGTGAAGGAACACATAATATATGTAATATATAATAAGAAGGATAAGTCCCGTTAATTATTAATCATGTTTGAAATAGTATAATAAACATATTTTGACTTTGATATATTAATTTGTTTTATTTGAGTTTATAGCTCTGCAACCAAAGATCGTTACAAATGAAACCTATAATGTTTCGAGCCGTATGGCACAGTGAGTGCTAGTTTTGGCGTGTTTACTGGTAACACTGAATTACGCGACTGTGGCGACGCCTCCAACTGCCACCGTATGTGGCGCGATCTCTAAGAACTGTTTCTAAAATATGGAAACACTAAATAAAAAAATTCGCAATAGAAATCGGTATGTTATTCAGGAATGAAAGCAATGAATTGATAATTTACACAAATATTTTTCTAGAGAATTACCAAAAACAACGTTCACGACTCGGAACGCAAACACTAGAGATCCCGCCACATAAGGTGGCAGTAGCCAAACTTGGAACTAAATTTGACGTTACCGCCATTGCGTGTTATTTTGTATGAAAGGTAAATTTAGTATTACCAGCGTTGTGTTTTTTGCCCACTCTTTGTAATTTTTATGTTTGTTAAGGGTGATTATAATAAATTGATTTCCGGAGTTTCTTGTTAGTTCTTCTCCAAGCTAGGGTCTCCGCTGATCTAACCTCGGTAAAAAATATGTAAAGACAATGCTCAGTGCCATGTTTGAAATAATAGTTTTAAGAGATTCGCGATTTATACTCATGATATAAGATATAAGGGTGTGTATAAGATTGATTGCAGCTGTGGGAAATCCTACGTCGAACACACTAAACGGTCTATTGCGGACAGAGTGAAGGAACACATAATATATGTAATATATAATAAGAAGGATAAGTCCCGTTAATTATTAATCATGTTTGAAATAGTTTAATAAACATATTTTGACTTTGATATATTAATTTGTTTTATTTGAGTTTATAGCTCTGCAACCAAAGACCGTTACAAATGAAACCTATAATGTATCGAGCCGTATGGCACAGTGAGTGCTAGTTTTGGCGTGTTTACTGGTAACACTGAATTACGCGACTGTGGCGACGCCTCCAACTGCCACCTTATGTGGCGGGATCTCTAATATCATTAAACGTCAAAAGATCTGTCAGTCAAACGAAGAAATTGCACGCAAAATATAGTGATGCGCAAATGGAATCGAGTAGACAGATCGATTCATTCTTAACAATACCCAATTTTAAACAAATCAATTTAAATATAAATAATAAAAGAAAAATGGTCTATTATTTTTATTTATTACATCATGTAAATATTGTTTTAAAATTTATTTAACGAATATTCTACATGTTCTTTATGAGTAATAAAAGTCGGGTGCTGTTATCTCTGCCTTGGCCTCTATAGAAAAACTTGCGTAATATAATATTTAATTTAAATTATTTTGCTTTAAACATTTAACAACCTATTCATTTTCTCTTTTCCTTATATAACACTGATTTGTCTTTGTTTTCCTTGCCATTCTTTTTCGAACTAGTTATTAAATAAAATAAATAACTAGTTAGAGTACCCGCCACATAAGGTGGCAGTTGGAGGCGTCGCCACAGTCGCGTAATCCAGTGTTGCCAGTAAACACGCCAAAACTAGCACTCACTGTGCCATACGGCTCGATACATTATATTGAGGTTTCATTTGTAACGATCTTTGGTTGCAGAGCTATAAACTCAAATAAAACAAATTAATATACCAAAGTCAAACGTCAAAATATTTTTATTCAAAATAGGCCCTATCAAAAGCTCTCTTTGAAAGTTATTTTATGATCTAAGTACAAATTAAAAAAACTATATATTGACGAAAGGAATATATATGAGTGAAGTGGAAGGGCGGTTACGTAGGGGCCGGCCTAATAAGACATATATGTAACAGTCAGATAGACGCTATATTGAAAAAAGGTGACGTTAGGAGTACCTATAACCGCCGAGAGTGTATTAGAGAATGTATGAATGTCAATGAAGCGAAAGTGGTCTGTCAGGATCGGGACAAATGGGGATCCGTGATCTCTGCCTACGCCTCTACAGGGAATCAGGCGTGATGTGTATGTATGTATGTAAAAAAACTATTTCAAACATGGCACTGAGCATTGTCTTTACATATTTTTACCGAGGTCAGTTCACCAACCATTTCGGCTGCTCAAGATGCCACGTCATGAAGACCACGACCGCTCTGATAAGAGCGTAACGATTGAGAAGAAGAAGTTCAGCGGAGACCCTTGGAGAAGAACTAACAAGAAACTCCAGAAATCAATTTATTATAATCACCCTTAACAAACATAAAAATTACAAAGAGTGGGCAAAAAACACAACGCTGGTAATACTAAATTTACCTTTCATACAAAATAACACGCAATGGCGGAAACGTCAAATTTAGTTCCAAGTTTGGCTACTGCCACCTTAGAGTACCCGCCACATAAGGTGGCAGTTGGAGGCGTCGCCACAGTCGCGTAATCCAGTGTTGCCAGTAAACACGCCAAAACTAGCACTCACTGTGCCATACGGCTCGATACATTATATTGAGGTTTCATTTGTAACGATCTTTGGTTGCAGAGCTATAAACTCAAATAAAACAAATTAATATACCAAAGTCAAAAGTCAAAATATTTTTATTCAAAATAGGCTCTATCATAAGCTCTCTTTGAAAGTTATTTTATGATCTAAGTACAAATTAAAAAAACTATATATTGACAAAAGGAATATATATGAGTGAAGTGGAAGGGCGGTTACGTAGGGGCCGGCCTAATAAGACATATATGTAAGAGTCAGATAGACGCTATATTGAAAAAAGGTGACGTTAGGAGTACCTATAACCGCCGAGAGTGTATTAGAGAATGTATGAATGTCAATGAAGCGAAAGTGGTCTGTCAGGATCGGGACAAATGGGGATCCGTGATCTCTGCCTACCCCTCTACAGGGAATCAGGCGTGATGTGTATGTATGTATAAAAACTATTTCAAACATGGCACTGAGCATTGTCTTTACATATTTTTACCGAGGTTAGTTCACCAACCATTTCGGCTGCTCAAGATGCCACGTCATGAAGACCACGACCGCTCTGATAAGAGCGTAACGATTGAGAAGAAGAAGTTCAGCGGAGACCCTTGGAGAAGAACTAACAAGAAACTCCAGAAATCAATTTATTATAATCACCCTTAACAAACATAAAAATTACAAAGAGTGGGCAAAAAACACAACGCTGGTAATACTAAATTTACCTTTCATACAAAATAACACGCAATGGCGGAAACGTCAAATTTAGTTCCAAGTTTGGCTACTGCCACCTTATGTGGCGGGTACTCTACCTAGGTACCTTTATAAATTTTTTTCGGGTATGTATGGAAATGATCTTAAAATTCTATGACTTCATTGAGGTGAGATTGATTGATTTTATTATTAGTAATCGAATGATGACTTTTTAATTGAATCCATTCTGGTAATGTAAATCCGTGTTGAAAATATATAAGATGAATTTCTAAAATATGCACATATTTTTCTAAATATAATGATTAACCTATACAATTCATTAGAATTATCAATGTAACAAAATTTAGGTATCACTAAGAATAATGAATAGTAGTTTATAGTTTACGATTTATTTCTGAAAATAATTGCAATATACTGATATTATAAAAATAAGTTTTGCTTATTGTCATTACAATGAGTCATCAAAATAGTTTTAATTATTTGCATTGGTAACGACCAACGCTGGGTAGTCAGGAGTTCATGTTACATTCTTCGCAATGGAGAAGGTAGTAATTGTATGGACACCTCAAACTCACGTGTTGACCAGATAGTCAGTACTCAATGTGACAGGTGGTAAGCCATGTCTCTATTTTCAAACACTAACTATTACCTGTTCGGGGAACAGGCAGGTTTACTTACGATGTTTTCCCTCACCGAAGTGTTGGTACTAATAATAATAATCTTTATTTCATATTAAATTGTTACAGAATTAATTGTTAGTCTGGATCCGAACTAGAGTCTATATCTATGGTGACACAGCTCCTTCGTGAACTCAATTAAAAGATACAGTCATCTACGGATTGTCAACAAAGTCAGCAGATCAATGAAAGTTGAAAATACAAATATTTATTTTCGGCAGAATATTTAGTCAATTGTCATGCCAAACTGACTAAATATGTTCGCTTTGGGATGAGATTTGGATCCTCAACTGGAACGAAACGAAGAACAATGAAGAGAGAGCTTGTTTTTCTTCGCTTGTTGCTGCTGGCGGCGTTGGCATAACCATGGCGACGGAATAACAAGAAGTGCGCCTTGGCATCAGTGCGTGTATAATATTCTTTGCATCAGTGTTTGTACTTTCACCGACATAACCTAAGTGGTGAATGGCATATTAAAGAATTAAAAAAATATAAGTATATTAAAAGACACAACTTATAAACAATGGAGAATACAATATTTGAATAAACATTAATGTTCTCTCTTGTACTAGTGACTAGAAATATTAGACTAATAAAATGTACTATTTGTCAATTTGATCAAATCTTTAATAAATCAATTTGGCAAATCACGCTTTAAACTAGTCTCAATACAATCATACATAGAAAAATAATCATTTATCTATGTGGGTTTCTTTTATCTTTTAGCAACTGATTATATTAAGTTGATATTTTTATAAAGTCTAGTATAAAATTAATTTCCCTGGTTCTTCTCAAATGTGATAAAAGTACCTATAACTTTCGAGAATGAGCAAAGCTGTATGTTCCGTGTTAGCCTAGCTAGCCGTGGGCCGTAAAAAGAATACTAACTAGCTTTCGTTCTTCCCGGAATGCCGTAGAAAGAGACTAGGGGTAAATGGAATCTTTTGGGCGATAGGCAAGCAACCTGTCACCATTGTTCCGTTATAACATCGCAACCCCAATATTCATGCCAATAAGTACCAAGAAGATGTTTTCGTGTCTCCAAGGTTCTCTCCACCCCTAAATGGACATGAATGTATACTTTTTGGATATTAATGAAACAATAATATCAGAAATGGGAGATCTTTAATTTATGTATGTCTATAAACAAAAGCAAAAAAATTAGATAATACCACAGATAATATAAATACTATACAGATAATACTTTAAATTGATAATAAAGCAACTGTAAAACAGCCCTTTTACTATATAACACAAAGATCTAAAGATCAAACAAAAAGACAAACTCGTTCACGACCATTAACCCTTGCGGGGTAGTCAGAGGTTCAGGTGTCCATCTCCGCAATTGCGAAGGTAGTAATTCTATGGCCACCTCGAACCCACGTGTTGACCAGATAGTCAGTAGGTACTCAATGTCACAGGTGGTCACATAATTTGTTTTTAGTATAAATAACTAAGAAAAAAATGGACAGGTTCTTTTCTTTATTCATTTATGTAAGATTGATAAATAAAATTTGATTAAGGAACCCTAATTAATCATTTAATCTGATTCTGTTATCAAATTAACAATAAATTATCAGCTGTGATTTTGTTATTATCATTTTGCATTGCGTCAGTATTAACTTTAAAATTTTCACAAAAATATCTTAGACAAACAATAAGTATGGAAAATTTGTGACAATTAACCCTAAGATTATCCTAATTCTAGTTACCAGTGACTCTTAGTGACACCTTGTGTAGCTTTTTAACAACTCTAGTTTTGATTAACTTCGTGTGCTTTCTCGGTTACTTGCCTTTATACACTTTTAATATACAATGCGTTTATTTACGTGTTCGAAAGGCAGTGATGAGGATCAAGAGAATTCGAGAAAAATTGATAAACAAATCAGAAAATGGATTGACGATTATAATGGGGTAAGTGTTTTTAGAGCAAAGAGACGAAAGGCACATGTATAAATGTTGTACAAGGTTGCTAGCTCATTGCCTAATAGTTTTAATGTAGATATCCGTAGTTTCTTAGCCTCCTACGACATGTCGGGAAGAACAGCAGATAGTTAGCATTCTTTTTACGTCCCTGGCTAACGCGAACAAATATTAATGGTAAAAAGTAATCTTGGAGATTACGTCATTTCCGAGGTTTACTTTCTGGCGGGGGAATAGTAGATGTTAATCTATGTAAAAATAGGACTGTTTTAATAAGACAAATGTGGTTGACGTAAACATTGAGGCAATGAATTGTGCCTGCCCTGGGGCCTTAGTCCACTAATGCGTTTTAGCACAAACGCAGTTCAATATTAGATCAGCAATAGTGTGAAGTTGGTTGTGGATGACCAAAAGAGTCAAATTTCACTATTGATAACGGCAAAAAAGTCAAATTTCGCTTAAAAATTGCGAATTTTGACACTTTTTTTAGTCCACTACCAACTTCACTTATTATTGATCAGATATTGAAATGTTATTTTGCAATAAGCTTTAGTGGACTAAGGCCCCTCCTGAATATGCAGTTAATCATAACGAAACCTTAATAAATTTATCAGGATAAGACAAACTCTGTGCATAAACGAGCGCTGTAAGTTCGTATTTAAAGCTCATTCTACCGTCGGCAGTGAAATCTTTTAATTAAAAAGAAGTTTTTTGCGACATACATTAGAAGACTATTTATATTTTTGTAATCCGTGATATATTTTTGAGCATAAGCAGTACATACATACATAAGTATATGTGTTTAGTAAGCAGAATAAACATTCATGTTTTTTCAAGAAAACTTACTTATCGCGTGTATTTTATACCACCGTTCAACTGTCTGAACCTGAACCTGTGAATATACGGTATAGTCCCATTTTCTTGTAAAATGAATAAAAAATACAATAACAAAATGCGTCGAATACTACGGTAAGTACGGTTATTCCCCGAACTGGTAATAGTCAGTGCTTATAGATGACGACATGGCGTACCGCCTGTCACTTTGAGTACTAACTATCTGGTTAACACGTGGGTTCGAGGGGGCCATATAATTACTACCTTCGCAATTGCGGATATGGACCCTCGAACCTCTGACTACCCCGCAAGGGTTAATGGTCGTGAACGCGTACGTATTATTATATCACGGGTCAACTGACCGAACCTGAACCTGTAAATATACGCCATAACTCCCGTTTTCTTGTAAAATGAATAAAAATCACGAGTCACTCAATAATACTATAAACGTTGTTAAAAATACTATAAATGTTTGTGTTATTATTATTATTACAGGCAATCAAATTACTACTTTTGGGCGCGGGAGAGAGTGGGAAGACCACCATCATAAAACAAATGAAAATTCTACATATTAAGGGATTTTCTGACAGGTGAGACCATGGAGTAATTAATAAGAGAAGAAGCCCTTACGCAATATTTGTATGGAAACTAGCGCGGCACTACGCGGGGTGAAACGAGGTACGCGTGATGGAGGGGGGATATTATAACCAATCAAAACACGGCATCGGCCAGTCAAATTAGGTATCTCTTCTTTACTACTACACATTTTTAGACTCCACACCAATTTAAACACGACTTTTGGCCTCCGCACTGCGTAACGGGAACCGCTCCTTACGCCCGGTCCTCTTTATATTTGGTTCGTGGGTGAGACTCAAATTTTAAATTGTATAAGTACATGTTACTCCTAGTGCTCTGTACGTGTCTCGTGCTAGCTGGGACGTAAAAGCAATGCTAACTAGCTGCCGTTCATCCCTGCATGTCATAGGAGGCGACTAAGGGACTAGGGGTAAATGGAATCTATTATAGGCGTTGGCAACATGTCACAAATGTTCCTTATAATCCGCTAAAAAGTGATCACGGAGATATTATCGTATCTCCGAGTTTTTGTTTACCCGAAAGGGATTAAAGAACGTTATTTATGTATTTACTCGTATATGTAATATATTTTCGATTTTTCAGTGAACGCAAGGAGAAAATTCCGTTCATCCATCACAACATCCACGAATCCATATTTGACATCGTGCGACATCTACCGGCCTTAGGGATTCGCTTGGAGAAAGCAGAAAATGAGAATAACAGGGCAGCCATCTTGAATTATGGATCTCAGGGGCCTTCTGATTATGATCAGGTATCGTATATAATCCTCCTGGACCCATCCTGAAAAATAAGACATGTCCTAAAATAATGTAAAAAACATGCAGGACATATCCTGAAAAATAAGACATGTCCTTAAATAATGTAAAATACATGCAGGACATATCCTGAAAAATAAGACATGTCCTTAAACAATGTAAAATACATGCAGGACATATCCTGAAAAATAAGACATGTCCTTAAATAATGTAAAATACATGCAGGACATATCCTGAAAAATAAGACATGTCCTTAAATAATGTAAAATACATGCAGGACATATCCTGAAAAATAAGACATGTCCTTAAATAATGTAAAATACATGCAGGACATATCCTGAAAAATAAGATATGTCCTTAAATAATGTAAAATACATCCAGGACCTATTCTGAAAAACAAGACATGTCCTTAAATAATGTAAAATACATGCAGGACATACTCTGAAAAATAAGACATGTCCTTAAATAAAGTAAAATTCATCCAGGACATATCCTGAAAAATAAGATATGTCCTTAAATAATGTAAAATACATGCAGGACATACTCTGAAAAATAAGACATGTCCTTAAATAATGTAAAAAACATCCAGGACCTATCCTGAAATATATGACATGTCCTTAAATAATGTTAAAAACATCCAGGACATATCCTGAAAAATAAGACATGTCCTTAAATAATGTAAAATACATCCAGGACATATCCTGAAAAATAAGACATGTCCTTAAATAATGTAAAATACATCCAGGACATATCCTGAAAAATAAGACATGTCCTTAAATAATGTAAAATACATGCAGGACATATCCTGAAAAATATGAAATGTCCTTAAATAATGTAAAATACATCCAGGACATATCCTGAAAAATAAGACATGTCATTAAATAATGTAAAATACATCCAGGACCTATTCTGAAAAACAAGACATGTCCTTAAATAAAGTAAAATTCATCCAGGACATATCCTGAAAAACAAGACATGTCCTTAAATAATGTGAAATACATCCAGGACCTATTCTGAAAAACAAGACATGTCCTTAAATAAAGTAAAATTCATCCAGGACATATCCTGAAAAACAAGACATGTCCTTAAATAATGTGAAATACATCCAGGACCTATTCTAAAAAACAAGACATGTCCTTAAATAAAGTAAAATTCATCCAGGACATATCCTGAAAAACAAGACATGTCCTTAAATAATGTGAAATACATCCAGGACCTATTCTGAAAAACAAGACATGTCCTTAAATAAAGTAAAATTCATCCAGGACATATCCTGAAAAACAAGACATGTCCTTAAATAATGTGAAATACATCCAGGACCTATTCTGAAAAACAAGACATGTCCTTAAATAAAGTAAAATTCATCCAGGACATATCCTGAAAAACAAGACATGTCCTTAAATAATGTGAAATACATCCAGGACCTATTCTAAAAAACAAGACATGTCCTTAAATAAAGTAAAATTCATCCAGGACATATCCTGAAAAACAAGACATGTCCTTAAATAAAGTAAAATTCATCCAGGACATATCCTGAAAAACAAGACATGTCCTTAAATAATGTGAAATACATCCAGGACCTATTCTGAAAAACAAGACATGTCCTTAAATAAAGTAAAATTCATCCAGGACATATCCTGAAAAACAAGACATGTCCTTAAATAATGTGAAATACATCCAGGACCTATTCTAAAAAACAAGACATGTCCTTAAATAAAGTAAAATTCATCCAGGACATATCCTGAAAAACAAGACATGTCCTTAAATAAAGTAAAATTCATCCAGGACATATCCTGAAAAACAAGACATGTCCTTAAATAATGTGAAATACATCCAGGACCTATTCTAAAAAACAAGACATGTCCTTAAATAAAGTAAAATTCATCCAGGACATATCCTGAAAAACAAGACATGTCCTTAAATAATGTGAAATACATCCAGGACCTATTCTGAAAAACAAGACATGTCCTTAAATAAAGTAAAATTCATCCAGGACATATCCTGAAAAACAAGACATGTCCTTAAATAATGTGAAATACATCCAGGACCTATTCTGAAAAACAAGACATGTCCTTAAATAAAGTAAAATTCATCCAGGACATATCCTGAAAAACAAGACATGTCCTTAAATAATGTGAAATACATCCAGGACCTATTCTGAAAAACAAGACAAAATAAAGTACATCCAGTATCCTTAAATAATGTGAAATACATCCAGGACCTAAAAAAACAAGACATGTCATCATCCAGGACATATCCTGAAAAACAAGACATGTCCTTAAATAAAGTGTATCCTGAAAAACAAGACATGTCCTTAAATAATGTGAAATACATCCAGGACCTATTCTGACAAAATAAAGTAAAATTCATCCAGTATCCTGAAAAACAAGACATGTCCTTAAATAATGTGAAATACATCCAGGACCTATTCTGATATGTCCTTAAATAAAGTAAAATTCATCCAGGACATATCCTGAAAAACAAGACATGTCCTTAAATAATGTGAAATACATCCAGGACCTATTCCAAGACATGTCCTTAAATAAAGTAAAATTCATCCAGGACATATCCTGAAAAACAAGACATGTCCTTAAATAATGTGAAATACATCCAACCTATTCTAAAAAACAAGACAAAATAAAGTAAAATTCATCCAGGACATATCCTGAAAAACAAGACATGTCCTTAAATAATGTGAAATACATCCAGGACCTATTCTGAAAAATAAGACATGTCCTTAAATAATGTAAAATTTGATAAAATGTGGGAAAATAAAACTTTCCCTGTATAGCTCCTAAAAATACTAAACTGAAAAAGTGAAATAAGCACTGAATAAAATATGTAAAAAAGATTCTGAAAAAATAAAGAAAAATAAGACATGTCCTGAAAGTATCTTGAGGAAACCTACCTTATATAAGTCAGTGCTTGTAACTAAGGTACTAGGAGTTAATGGCATCTATTGGTTTTGGTATTGATGAGCTAGCAACCTGTCATTAATGTTCCTTATTTTATCACAACCCCAACATGCATACAGAAACGTGACTTAGAGATTCTCCTGGGTTTCGTCCACGCCGTAAAGGATTGTAGGACGTGCATGTATGTACTGAGTGTTAGGGATGGATCTAGCGATAATTTAGGATCATGTAGGTCATCCAATTTCATCCACAAAAACACCCCCTTGGGGGGCCTTACCCCTTGGAATGGCAGTCATTTTTTATTTGAATTTTTGTTATTGATTTGCCAAAAATTATAATTATTGTAAAAATAAATAATAAATAAAATTCCTTTTATTCACACTAGACGCAGTAATACATATGCACAAATAGAGGAAAGAATTAATTATATAATAATTTACATTAATGGAACCAAGCGCACATGGCAACCCCGCGCAAGTGTGAATAGGATTTGTCTCAGCTAATGTTGATTGTGTGAAATTCACACTGCCAACGCTGATATTCCTACAAACCCTTAAGTACGTCGATCTAAAAGCGTAGGGACCCCCAAAGGGGTGTTTTTGTAAGTGAAATTGTATGTACTACATGATCCTAAATTATCGCTAGATCCATCCCTAACTCACAGTATATGTAGATCTTATAATAGTTTTTAACTATACAGGAATATTTCTCCCTGGTTCAGTCGTTGTGGAGTGACGCTGGAGTGAAGCAGTCTTTCCGAAGATCAAATGAATATCAGCTTATTGACAGTGCTGAGTAGTAAGTACATATGCCTACGTATAAGATTACATTATATATTATAGGACGCTAATACACCAACTGAACTAGCCCCTAGCTTAAGACTTGCGTTATAAAAAAATGATTTTAATTTACGTACATACTGTCTTGAGGAGTGAGTGAGGAAAAACCATGGAGTAATTAATAAGAGGAGTAGGCCTTACGCAATATTTGTATGGAAACTAGCGTGGTATTACGCGGGGTGAAACAAGGTACGCGGGATGGAGGGGAGATATTACAACCAATTAAAACACGGCATTTTGTGAGGCAAAAACAGACTTCGCACCGATTAAAACACGCCATTTTAGACTCCGCACCGCGTAACGGGAACCGCGCCTATCGCCGGGTCCTCTTTATAATTGGTTCGTGGGGAAAACATCGTGAAGAAACCTGCGTCTCCTTCGGGATAGGTAATAGCCAGTGCCTGTATTCAGCAAAACGGTTCACGTTGGGTGGTGTGTATCTAGTGACACGCGGACTTTGAGCGGCTCATAACTAATATGCCTTCGAAATTACGGAGATCTACTACCTCGTCACAATAAAAAGGGGAGAGAAAATAAATACATACACACAAGTCGTGAACCATATGTATGTATTTATTTTTCTCACTTTTTTATGTATGGTCCGAAATGGTATGTTTACATATACATTTGTATGTTTTCAGTTTCTTAGACCGTATAGATGTGATATCGAAGCCAGATTACATACCTACCGACGCCGACGTGTTGAGGTGTCGACAGAAAACCACTGGTATACAGAAGATCGAGTTTCAAGTTAAGGTAAGATTAAAACATCTAAGTTTCAACTTTATTTATCTAGATATTATTTTGATTTATTACCTCATGTAAATATTGTTTAATAATTTAATAAAAAAATCATCCTGCGACAGTTTAATATTAGATTGAAGTTTGAGACTTTAAGACTATGTAACGAGCTGTTTTTTATAATAATAATTAACCTTGACCTTGATAAGAATGTCTCCAATTTGATCTGTATAAGTTCTACGCGGCCTAACCCGTCCAACTCTACCTTCCACTTTGACTCTATAAATTCCTTTCGTAACACTCCTTTCATCCATCCGCTTAATGTTTAGCACTAGTTTGGGATTTAAAAAGAATACTAACTAGATGTCGGTCTTCTTGACATATCGTTGGAGGCGACTAAGGGACTAGGGGTAATTTTTATCTATTGGGCGATGTGCTAGCAAGTTGCCTTTGTTCCATGTAACATCATAACTCCAATATTGATGATAAGAAGTGACGTAGGAGATACTAAATATGTATATACATACCCATCACCCCTGATTCCCTGTAGAGGGGTAGGCAGAGATCACGGATCCCCATTTGTCCCGATCCTGACAGACCACTTACGCTTCATTGATACTCATACATCTTCTCATAGACACTCGGCGGTTATAGGTCCTCCTCACCCTTTTACAATACAGTATAATCTCACTAATCCGGCACTACGATAGATCGGTACGTCCAATAATCCGGCACCCAAACATATCCCGTGCACGTGACGTGCTTACGTATTTGTTTTTTTTCAAGTGATAATAGTTTATAGTTAAAAATGTCAAATAAACGCAAACACAAGATACTAGATTTGAATAATGATAATCGAATACATCACATACGTTGATTCCTTCTATGAAATGTTTTATTTCATACATTACCTATGACTTTTTCTATATAATCCAGTAATCGGAACATTCCAATAATCCGGCACTGTCTGGCTTTTAATAGTGCCGGATTAATGAGATTATACTGTAGTTGTATTTATTTTGCGTATATAGCGAGTAGCGACTGTTGAAAGAAAAACAACTCTTGGTTTCGAGGTTTAGATCCCCGTCGTGTATGTATGTATTTATAACAGTTTTTGTCGTACAGGGTTATGTCTCGCTTCTGATATATTTTGTCGTATCTTCTTTGCCATAGGTACCGAAATCGATGAGTGGTGGAGTTCAGGATTTCTGGATGTTCGATGTTGGCGGACAGAGGGGTGAAAGGAAAAAGTGGATACAGGTTTGTATATCTCTCTAAAGAACATACAAGTATATATATAATACTACGGTGAGGGAAAAACATCGTGAGGAAACCTACCTGTTCCCAGAACAGGTAATAGTGAGTACTTGTAAATGGCGACATGGCTGACCACCTGTCACGTTGAATACTAACTACTAAGGTGCCATAGAATTACTACCTTCGCAATTGCGGAGATGGACACCTGAACCTCCGACTACTCTGTAAGGGTTAATGGTCGTGAACGCGTACGTACGTATATATATATATGGCATGTACATTGATATATACACATGGCATATAAATTTAAATAGCTTTGCAAACACGATGGTAGTCAGAGGGTTCGAGTGACCATTCTCACAATTTCGGAATTAGGGATTCTATGGCTACCTTAAACCCACGTATTAAGCAAATTAATAGCGTCTTTCTATAATAATGTGGCAATTATGAATGCAAATGTACAACATATTGGTAACTCTCGTAAAGTTTTAAGAGATTCGCGATTTTTACTCATGATTAATAACTAACGGGACTTAGTGCGTAAGTTTTTATATAATAAAGTTACCTTTATTATTAACCTTTATTTATTACCTTTATTATCATCATCCGTATATATGGATGTAAACATGATATCACTACATAGTATAAACCAAAGTCACTTTCTCTGTCCCTATGTCCCTTTGTATGCTTAAATCTTTGAAACTACACAACGGATTTTGATACGGTTTTTTTTAATAGATAGAGTGATTCAAGAGGAAGGTTTATATGTATAATAACATCCATTAAATAGTGGAGTAGGCTATATATTTTATACCCGTGCGAAGCCGGAGCGGGTAACTAGTTATAACTATTCTCTTACGGATGCGAACGGCCACTGACAGGGAGAAGTGGCGTCATTTGGGGGAGGCCTATGTCCAACAGTAGATGCATAGCTGATGATGATTATTATCATCTCATTCCAGTGTTTCGAAGGCATCAACGCAATCTGGTTCCTGGTGGCCTGCAGTGACTTTGACCAGCGGTTGAGGGAGGATGAGAGCCAGAATCGTCTCCAGGAAGCCATGGATCTATTCAGAGATGTGTGGAATAGTCGGTTAGTTGAATTGTGACTATTGACAGAAATACTTGTATTTACATGCACATCACGCCTGATTCCCTGTAGAGGGGAGAGATCACGGATCCCCATTTGTCCCACTGACAGACCACTTTCGCTTCATTGACACTCATACATCTTCTCATACACACTCGGTTGTTAATCACTCCGCAATTTTACATATGTAGCGAGTAGTGACTGTTGAAAGAAAAACAACACTTGGGATCGAGGTTATAAAGGTGGTTTATAGATTCACTACCCCCACAATTGCGGAGATGGACACCTGAACCTCTGACTACCCCGCAAGGGTTAATGGTCGTGAACACGATTGTGTTTTTAAAAGATATAGAAATGTATTAATTTGACATAATATTTCACTCTGGCTGTGCCTGTACGAGACGAAAAAAGAATGCTAACCAGCTGCCGTTCTTCCTGCCATTTCGTAAGAGGCTACCTAAGGTACTAGGGGTCAATGGAATCTATTGAACGATGAGCTAGCAACCTGTCATCAATATAACATCACAACTCCAATATAAGAAGTAACCTAAGAGATATTATCGTATCTCTGTCTTCTGTTCACCCCGAAAGGGATTAAAGCAAGTGAATATATGTATATGTTTATATGTATATTCTTTACTCCACAGATTCCTAATCGACGCAGGTCTAATAGTGTTCCTGAACAAACAAGATCTGTTACGGAACAAAATTAAGCAGGGAAAAAGTATAGTGAACTATTTTCCGGAATACCAGTTTTATAGAGAGGACCAAGACGAATATATTAACACTAAGATGTTTATTAGGAAGCTTTTTGTTGTAAGTATATGATACATTGTTCTCAAGGGTGTTAGTAGTGAAGAACAGAAGAGCATGTATGAGAAGGTTAATGGATGTGAGTGAAGTAAGAGATTTGTCACCCGTTCCAGGTGGCGATCGAAAGTCTCTGCCTATCCGCTTAGGCACTAAATGGGACTATTATAGACTGCAAACAAAACAAACTCGCCCTTTACCCTTGACGATTTACCCTTGTGGTGTAGTCAGAGGTACAGGTTTCCATCTACGCAATCGCGGACTTAGTGAATCTAAGGCTACCTCAAACCCACGTGTTGCTTAGATAGTCAGTATTCAATGTGATATGTGTTAAGCCATGTCACCATTAACAAGCAATCACCATTACTTGTTCGGGGAACAGGTAGGTTTCCTCACGATGTTTTCCCTTACCACAAATTAACTCAATTCACAAATGTATTATTACGAAAATTTATGTATTGTTGTATGTATTATTACGAAAATGTATGCATATATAAATTAATATTTCATTCCTATTGGTACGTGCTGATTTGAATCCTGTACCCATTGATACAGAGTCAACCCCAAACAACAGAGCTACAATGCATTATGTATCTTGCAGGACATAACAAGAGGCAAGTCGAGTAAGACGCGACAAGGTCCTGCGCCCAATTTCATAGCAAGCGAGAAACGTCGTTACAGAGAGTGCTACTTACACTACACGACAGCCACGGACACGGATAACGTGCGCACCGTGTTTGCAGACGTCCACCAGATCATTCTTACTAGCGTGCTTAATAATATCGGAGTGTATTAGGGGAAACTAACTGCCTTTCTTTCCTATTTGAGTTCTGTAATAAAAGCATCGCAATCGCAATACGGAAATAATTATTAGTAATTATTATAATTGAAGTGTTATTGTATTTAATATCACTACATAGTATAAAACAAAGTCGCTTTCTTTGTCCCTATGTCCCTTTGTATGCTTAAATCTTTGAAACTACGCAACGGATTTTGATTCAAGAGGAAAGTTTATATGTATATTAACATCCATTAAATAGTGGAAAAGGCTATATATTTTATACCCGTGCGAAGCCGGACCGGGTCGCTAGTAGTGATTTAAATTAAGATTGTGTTTCATTATACAAAAACGAAAAGACAAAGGTGTTTACGACCATTAACCCTTGCGGAATAGAGGTTCAGGTGTCCATCTCCGCAATTGCGAAGGTAGTAATTCAATGGCTACCTCGAACCCACGTGTTGACCAGACAGTCAGTACCATGGAGTAATTAATAAGAGGAGTGGGCCTTACGCAATATTTGTATGGAAACTAGCGTAGCATTACGCGGGGTGAAACTAACTGCCTTTCTTTCCTATTTGAGTTCTGTAATAAAAGCATCATAATCGCATAGTTATACGGGAATAATTGAAGTGTTATTCTATTCAATTTAATTTATATATGCATATGCATTCATGACATTTTATCATTAGGGTACAGAAGTTTAGAGACATGTAAAGATCTTGCTGGGGCCTTACTCCCCTAATGCATTGTACGCACAATATTACTTCAGTATCGATACAGTAATACTTCAGTGGCCGTAACTCCACTATGTGCCAAAGTATAAAATTATGGCTACTGAAGTAATATGGTCACTATATATATATATATATATATATGGTTAATTAGCCCATCGCCCAATATAGTGTATTGACATCTAGTCTCTGACGCCCCTTATACATTCTACGAATAATATCACCAAAATATAATGAAAAAGGGTGACGTAAGAAGTACCTACAACCGCCGAGTGTGTATGAGTGTCAATGAAGCGAAAGCTGTCAGGATCGGGACAAATGGGGATCAGTGATCTTTGCCTAGCCCTCTACAGGGAATCAGGCGTGCTGTGTATGTATGTAATAATACACTTTTTTTATTGTCGTACTATTTAATCACATTCAAACCATTCGTCTTATGAAACTACATTCATTACATATGTCTACGAATCCAACGCAAAAATGTATATTCAGACAACACTGTAAGACGAATAGGTAGAAATTTCTAGAATGCTTATGGCAATTCACTATTCGGAATTGAGTTGCTAAGCCGTCCTTGAATATTTGGGATAATATCTTGTTTTTTGCTGGTACGGATAGGCGGCGAACGAAATCCATTTCTGAAATAATAATAATCACACTCACAAACAACGACAATAAGCAAAACTTATTTTTATAATATCAGTATACTGTAATTTTTTTCAATCAGTGCGTCCTACTTGTAATGATATACGGTGCCGAGACGTGGAACATGACAGTCGGGCTGGCTCACCGATTACATGTCGCTCAGTGAGCAATGGAACGTTCGATGCTGGGTATCTCGTTAAGGGACAGAGTCCGGAACGAGATTATCCGGCAGAGAACCAAAGTCGTAGACATTGTCTTTTGATGTTGCAAGCTGAAGTGGCATTGGGCCGGCCACGTCTGTCGTAGAACCGACGACCGCTGGAGTAAAGCGGTTCTCGAGTGGAGGCCGCGTCTCGGCAAACGTAGTGTAGGACGCCCCCTGCTAGTTGGACAGATGACCTCAAGAAGGTTGCTGGTAGTGGCTGGATGAGGGCCACGAGTGATCGTGTTTTGTGGCGTACCCTTGGGGAGGCCTACGTCTAGCAGTGGACTAGTACAGGCTGATTGATTGATTACTTGAACAAAATGTATAATGTAAGATTGTGTGATAGAGTACGGAATAGTGTGATTCGTGAACATTGTGGTATAAGAGAAGTTGTAGTGACGAAAATAGAGAAAGGTATGTTGAGATGGTTTGGGCGAATGGATGAAATGGTTTACGAAAGAAATTTATAGAGTCAAAGTGGAAGGTAGAGTTGGACAGGGTAGGCCGCGAAGAACTTCAATCTTCTCAAGGCGGGTATACGTAGCGTGAAGAACAGAAGAGTATGTATGAGAAGGTAATTTGGTGTGAGTGAAGCAAGGGAGGGTGGTCGGGATTGTTCCAGTTAGCAATTGTAAGTCTCTGATTATCCCCTTAGGTATGTAGAGTCGTGAATTTATTATATATGTATTTCGCTCTTTGTGATTTATTTCTATGCCTACGAAAAAAAAAATGAGAAAACCTGCCTATTCTGCGGAATAGTCAATAGTCACTGCTTGTATATAGTAACTTAGATAAACCACACGTTCATAGATAGATAAACATATCCTAGGTCACAATTTACGATAAATATTTGAATTATCATCATCGTCATAACGGCACATTGGTGACAGGTTGCTAGCCCATCGCCCAATTGGTCCCATTCACCCCTTGTCCCTTAGTCGCCTCCTACGACATGCCGGGGATAAAAAGTGACCTAGGAGATATTATCGTATCTAAGGTTCTGTCCACCCCGAAAGGAATTATAGGACGTGAATGTATGAATATCTAGACATGTAAGAAATACCACTTACTTAAATAATTACAGTAGATTATATTCAATAATAAATATTCATTTATAACTTAATCAAAGATTTTGTTTTCAAATTGTATTTGTTGTTGATACCAACTATGTATTTTCGTTTCAATTTATAATCATATACAGTGTGAAAAATTTTACCAGTATAAGGTACATTTTGTGATCAAGACAGCATAGGTACAGTCAGCGCTAAAAGTGCAGTCCCAGTAACAAAAGACAATATTTTACATTTTAAAACTGGCGCCTTTATGCATTGTTATGGCCACTATACGTTCGCGAAATGAAAAATATTTTCTTTTGTTCTTATAAACGATGCATTATAAAAAGTTACTGAGACTGCACTTTTAGCGTTGACTGTATGTACATACAATCACGCTTTTACTTCCCAAGGGCATAAACTATCGGTAGACACCTTGAAAGATCTTGAAAAATTTACTCTCGCGTCACTCATTCATTAACTTTATGATGCTATTTGCTTTGCTATTCAGCCCAAAACAACTTATGCATTTTATAAAAGGCTTATGATTATACGCCTATTAAAAACTACTGTTTTGCACACCAAAATAATAGTCCCAACCCAAACCTAACCTTTGCTATATTTTGGTGTACATATCATCATTTTTAAAGAACTTTCAATTATTTTCCTGTATAAAATGGCGAACCTAATAAGACATATAACAGTCAGATAGACGCTATATTGAAAAAGGTGACGTTAGGAGTACCTATAACCGCCGAGAGTGAATGAGAGGATGTATGAATGTCAATGAAGCGAAAGTGGTCTGTCAGGATCGGGACAAATGGGGATCCGTGATCTCTGCCTACCCTTCTACAGGGAATCAGGCGTGATGTGTATGTATGTATGTAAAATGCCGAAATTTAACACTTTTGCTATTCATCTAACAACTTCACACCATTACTTACTGAAATGAAATAGAAAGTATGAACGAACAAAATGTAGGTCGGCCCCCTTCAATATTATTAAATAACGACATAAATAAAACTTAGCCGTACCAAAGAATAATTTATGTTTGTAATTATTTTAAAACATCACTTATGGAACATTGTTATTTCACCCCCTGACAACTGAAAGGTAAGTTATTGCAGTTTTCGTTTGGCTTACAGCGCCATCTTTGAGTGGGTGCAGCAACTAACATACATTAAATGTTTATTGTAGGATACCCGTAATTTTAGGTGTACATCATTTTAAGGAATTAAATGAAAGAAGTTTGGCATTGAGTCTGTATTACAGCGTTCAAACCTTGGCTTGTACCAATGGAAATGGAGTTTTTTTGATTTTCTATGTACATTTTTGATGTAAAAATACATTAGCGAAGTACGCTGAATACTACGGTAACGGAAAACATCGTGAATATTTTTGTTATGATTACTTTAGCTTCTATATCACTACATAGTATAAAACAAAGTCGCTTTCTCTGTCCCTTTGTATGCTTAAATCTTTGAAACTACGCAACGGATTTTGATGCGGTTTTTTTAATAGATAGAGTGATTCAAGAGGAAGGTTTATATGAATAATAACATCCATTAAATAGTGGAGTAGGCTTTATATTTTATACCCGTGCGAAGCCGGAGCGGGTCGCTAGTTATTAATATATCTGTAGCGAAGTCCCGTTAGTTATTAACTCTCTTATAATTATTTACACTTACTTTTAGATAGTATTTTTGACACATATACTACTATACTACTCCGGCTTCGGAGCGGGTCGCTAGTCTGTACATAAATCAAATGTACATATAAGCTAGTCCCTTGCTAGTCTGGGACGTAAAAAGAAGACTTTCTAGCTGCCGTTATTCCTGGCATGACGTAGTAAATGACTAAAGAGACTAGGGGTCAATGGAATCTATTGGGCGATGGACTAGTAACCTGTCAGCAATGTTGCATATGACTTTACAACCTCAATATTATTGCTACATTCTTCTCAAAGCGTGAAGAACAGAAGAGCATGTATGAGAAGGTTAATGGGTGTGAGTGAAGCAAGAGAGATTTGTCATTAATTCTAGGTGGTTACAGATAGTCTCTGCCTATCCCGTTAGGGACGTAGAGGCGTGAATATATGTCTGTATGTATATTAATGCTAAGGAGTGACCTAGAAGATATTATATCTCCTAGATTGGTTCTACCGAAATGGGATTAAAGGACGTGAATGTGTATGTACATATAAACTGTCCACGGTTACGTAAGGGCCGGCCTAATAGGACATATGACAGGCAGATAGACGCCATATTGAAAAAGGGTGAGTCTAGAAGTACCTATAACCGCCACGTGTGTATGAGGAGGTGTATGAGTGTGATGAAGCGAAAGTGGTCTATCAGGATCGGGACAAATGGGGATCCGTGATCTCTGCTTACCCCTCTACAGGGAATCAGACGTGAGGTTTATGTATGTATGTAAATTGTCAACAACTTTCACCAGTTTCAATATTTAGGGACTATGCCTGGTATTAGTATATTTATCGTCACTTTATTGATGGATCTATATTGATTTAATATACGTTGTACACAAATAGAAATGTTTTGATAAGTTTGCAAGAGTTTTTATATAAAATACACAAACAACAACAATAAAATAGTATATTTTATAAAAATATCAGAAACAATAATAAAATAATGAAGAAAAATGAGAAAAATATCGAAGATGAAGAAATCTTTATCGTAAGTTTTTTACTAACGTAAAATAAAACGCTTACTAGCTACCTTTCTTCACCAGTTACCTAATACACCTATCACGTAGGGTGCTGTCAATATAGTGAAACACGGGCTTCGAATGACCCATACCTAACATGCCTTTGAAATTTCGGAGATGGGCACTCAAGCCTCAATAAAAAAGGGCGTCACAAGTAGTTATAGGCAGGTTTCCTCACCACGTTTTCCCTCACCGTTAGCGACTGTAAATTATGTACCTCAATGAAAAATACAGGCTTACTTAATCTTTCGATGTAAGGCCTAAATAAAATTGAATAAATAATGAAAAACACTGTTTTGAATTTCTTCATTGCTACATGCCAGAGCCGGGGATTTGAACCTAGGACCTTTCTCATAAGAAGTCAGAGATTTTACTCACTGGGCTACAGCCGCTACCCACATACATATACATTCGAGTCCTTTAAACCCTTTCGGAGTGGACAGAACCTTGGATATATAATATCTTCTAGGTCACTTTTTAGCATGAATATTAGGGTTGCGATATCATAATGGAATATTAGTGAAAGATTTCTAGCCTATCGCCCAATAAATTCTTTTAACCCCTAGTCCCTTAGTCGCCTTCTACGACATGCCGGGAAGAACGGCAGCTAGTTAGCATTCTTTTTACGTCCCTATCACAGGACAGTTAAATATTTATTATTTTATTTTACATAACATACGCTTCACGACTTGTATATACACACTCCCTTTTTTATTATGGCGGGGTAGTCAGAGGCTTGAATGCCCGTCTCAGAAATTTCGAAGGCATGTTAGGTATGGGTCATTCGAAGCCCGCGTATCACTAGATAGACAGCACCCAGCGTGATAGGTAGTGAACCGTATCGCTGTATATAGGCACTGACTATTACCTATCCTGAGGGATAGGCAGGTTTCCTCACGATGTTTTCCCTCACCGTTATTTACATTATATTTTCATCTTACTTAATTAAATCTATCCACCAGGAAAATTGTAAGACCTTCCAAAATATCCAATAATATACGCCTCCGATCATTCGGTAAGAAGATCTCATTTATAAAGCGAAGTATTGACAACTATTACTCCAAGAGAGAGTATATAGAGATAGAGTTATTAAATGGAAGAATATATAAATATATATGCGCTATACTGGGTATAATGTTTCTTATTAAAGCCATGGCTTAAACATTGAATTGAACTTTACTTTTACGATTCATATTGATTAAATATGCTGGATTTTATTGGTGTTTTATTTGCGGAGACCTACATATAAAAACACACACAGTTTCACTACCGTTTACTACCCTTGCAGGGGAGTCAGACATATAATACACATACATACATATAACTTCACGTCATTTGATTCCTTTCGGGGTGGACAGAACTTCGGATATATAATATCTCCTAGGTCACTTATCAGCACGAATATTGAGGTTGCGATGTCATAATGAAAAATTGGTGACAGGTTGTAGGCCATCGCCCAATAGATTCTACTAACCCCTAGTCCCTTAGTCGCCTCCTACGACAAGCCGAGAGGAATGGCAGCTAGTTAGCGTTTTTACGTCTCAGACTAGCCCAGGACTGTTCGGAAGATCATTTTTGCAATTGTGCTAGTAATCATTCTACCTCGGAAACCATCTTATTGACAGGGGGCCGAAGTAAACTAATGCTTTTTGCTAAATCGTAGTTAAACCTTTTTAGTAACGGTATGAAGTTGTTCGTGGAATAGCTAAAGCACAGATAATAAAATACTACAGTAAAGTGTCATAAGTTATTAAATTATTATAAAGTGGCTATTAAAATATTAATAACTAGCGACCCGCTCCGGCTTCGCACGGGTATAAAATATATAGCCTACTCCACTATTTAATGGATGTTATTATACATATAAACCTTCCTCTTGAATCACTCTATCTATTAAAAAAACCCACATCAAAATCCGTTGCGTAGTTTCAAAGATTTAAGCATACAAAGAGACATAGATAGGGACAGAGAAAGCGACTTTGTTTTATACTATGTAGTGAAACGCATTATTAGATAGTCAGTAGTCAAACCGATCGCGCCACGGGGGTCGTCAACATACACACCAAGTGATAATAGGTACTCCTAACGGAGTAAATACCGTTCAAAAATATCTAAAAATGTAACTACTATGTCTGTTAATACTACAGTATAGATAAAATTTTGGATATTCAGAATAAGTTGAAGCAAAAACATACTTGATTCGCATTCACAATATTATACTACGCTATCTATTGATATAATATGCACATTAAATAAAACATTTAGTTGTTAGGGGCTTGACTCTGTATTAGTGGGTACAGGGTTCAAACCCATGTACAAATAGATATGAAGTATTCTGCTTTTCTCTGTTCTTACATAGGTATATATCATATTCACGTCTTATAAACGCTTTCGAAGTAGACAGAAACATGGAGATATAAAATATCCTAGGTCACTTTATAGTTTAAATATTTAGGTTGTGATGTCATATGGAATACATTGGCTACAGGTTGCTAGCACATCGCTCAATAAATTCCATATACATTCCGCAATAAAAATACCTTTGAGCTATACACCGACTACCACGGTGATGGAAAACATCGTGAGGAAACCTACCTGTTCCCCAAACAGGTAATAGTTAGTGCTTGTAAATGGCGACATGGCTTAACACCTGTCACATTGATTACTGACTATCTGGTCAACATGTGGGTTCGAGGTGGCCATAGAATTACTACCTTCGCGATTGCCCCGAATAGAATAGAATAGAATTACTACCCCGCAAGGGTTAATGGTCTTTTTGTTTTTAGTATACGTATACGTACTACATTAGCACGATATAAATAAGTTTCCAAAACGAAACCATATAAAAATTGTATACTCGCTTTACATAACTGTAAATCTTACTTTAACAACGTTTCTAATCTTAGACTTTCAACAAAAGTAGATTGGTTAAAATGATTATTACATATTTACAATCATACATAGCGCTATCTAGTGATACACTACTAATAATTTCGTGCAAGAATAGTTAGTGCTTGTAATAGTGCTAATAATTTCGTGGAAACAAAAACTCACCAGAATAACATAACATAAAAAATATTGCTAAGCTAAGTGCCAAACTCCGAATTTTCGAAGGCATATTAGGTATAGGCCACTCGAAGCGGTTTGTTCTTTTATATATTATGACTCTGTCTGGTTACAAATCAATCCAATATCGATAGTGGTTGTCATGGCAACGAAAACAGTGATTTGACGACCTCAGTCACTATATTTTGAACGCTAATCGTAAGGGTTCGAATCTCGACAAAAATCTTTTTTTTTAAACTTTAATAAGCTATTCACCACTAAGGATATGTCGGCTCAAGTACAAACACTGATGCCATGGCTTTTGCACTTGTTATTCAGTCGCCATTGTTACACCGACGCCGCCAGCGGTTACAACCGAAGAAAAACTAAGTTGAAGCTCCAATTCTGCTATTCCTTGTTCTTCGGTTCGTTCCAGATGAGGATCCAAATATGATCCCAAAGCGAACATATTTAGTCAGTTTGGCATCACAATTGACTAAATATTCAGCCGAAAGTAATTAGTAAAGTAATTAGCTGCTGACTTTGTTGACGAACCATAGACGACGGACAAAATCTTGTTTTTATTAAATTGTATCCATCTATTTATTATAATTACATGTATGTTAAATATACGTTGCCTTGAATGGAATTGAATGGATTCTACTCGGCTATGGGTTAGCAAGCTGTTACCTATGTTCCATATGACTTCACAACCTAATATTCATAATAAAAATTGACCTAAGATACTTCTATCCTTTCATTTCTTTCTGGGAGAACAGACCTGAAGACATGATATATCACCTAGGTCACGTTCAGCATGAATATCTGCGGTTGCGATGTTATATGGAACATTGGTGACAGGTTGCTAGGCAACGCTTAAAAGATTCTCTTTACGACATGCCGGAAAGAATGGCAGCTAGTTAGTATTATTTTATTTATATACTGAAGAAACCTACCTGTTCCCCGAACATAGTCAGTGCTTGTAAATGGCGCCATGGCCTACCACCTGTCACATTGAATACTGATTATCCGGTCAATACGAGGGTTCGAGGTGGCCATAGAATTACTATCTTCACAATTGCGGAAATGGGCTCCTGAACCTTTGACCCCGTAAGGGTAAATCGTCGTAAACGCGTTTGGCTATTTCTTTTTAAACTTATATTAATTTCTCTATACTATATGACTAGTACAGTTCAATAGTCCCTAACACGTTTTCAGTTTTAATTCTGTAAACATTGTGTATAAATAAACGGGATAAAAATAAAACTTTCCCTCCTCACTGTAACAGATGTCGCTATAGGTAAAATGAAAAGCGCTCTAAGCGGTTTCATAGGTAATCGATAGGAGAAAGAAGGTGTTTTTCAAGTATTAAACGTGTTTTCCAACACGGTCTTGTCTGAATTATTTAGTTTTTAGGTCGTAGGCATTTTGTCTAACGAGACTTTACCTCTCTCCGCATTTTCTTGATAAACCTCTGAATCAAAATAGACCTTCGTAGTACGAAGGATTAATCATCTGAACGCTAATCACAAGGTCCCGGATTCGATTCTCGTTGGAGGGAGATTTAAGAACTATGCTTTTCTGCAGGTTTATAAAATATGTATGTATTTATAAAATTCTTACTAATAATTTGAGCTTTCATTAATATTTAGAGAATTTCAAACACAGATGTCGTTAAAACTATTATCTAAGTCGCTGTTGACTATTTATAATAAAAACCATGTGACTACTATTCCTTAATGAAGATTAATGTAATATATTAATTATTCACAAAAATATTTTTCATGACACGTTCTTTTTCTAACGTGCGTTTGAATTGAGTAAGCTCAATTAAACCTTTAAATACATATCCATGTATGAGAACACCGAGTGTGTATGAGGAGGTGTATGACAATGACAAACGCATTCACGACCATTAACCCTTGCGGGGTAGTCAAAGGTTCAGGTTAGCTTCGCAATTGCGAAGGTAGTAATTCTATGCCCAGTGCCCACCTCGAATTAACGTGTTGACCAGATAGTACTCTATGTGACATTTGGTAAGCAGTGACGCCATTTACAAGCATTAACTATTACCTGTTCCGGGAACAGGTAGGTTTCCTCACGATGTTTTCCCTCACCGTATAATTCGATACATTTCGTAAATGTGTATTTATTACGAAAATGTACATAGAAATTCTACTTAATTTCTATTGGTAAATGCTCTAGCGGGGTTTGAAACCTGTACCCACTGATACAGAGTCAAGCCCCAAACAACTGAGCTACGTAGAATTGTTGTCGAGGTGTATGACTGTCAATGAAACGAAAGTTTGTCAGGATCGGGACAGATGGGGATCCATGATCTCTATCTATGCCTCTTCAGGAAAACGGGCTTAATTTTTATGTACATATAAATACATTCACGTTTTTAATCCCTTTCGAGGTGACACGATAATATCTCCTAAATCACTTTATAGCATTAAAATTGGAATATTTGACGACCTCCGAGGCGCGATCGGTTAGACACCTGAACGCTAATCGTGAGGTCCCGGGTTCGATTCCCGGTGGAGGCAGAGTTAAGAACTACGCTTTTCTACTGCTTTCCAGTCTGGTCGTTGATTATATATGCTATATATGTATTTATCTATGTATAATATGTATTCATTTCTTAAATATACGTTGACTAGTACCCTTAACACAAGTCTTAAATGTACTTACCGAGGGGCTAGTTCAATTAGTGTAACAATGTCCAAATATTATTATTATTATTTAATATGAATTCATAATTCGTAGACTTTTTTTCTCGAATTGAATTCACTTTAATGAAATAAGGTCGAATCTGTTTTGTGAAAGTCAGCTCAGAAAAGCCTCCAAGTAAGTGTGCAACATTGAAACACAGATGTCGCTTTACGTAATTTAAGTTCGGTGTAGGTTAAAAATAACTTGATTAAACTCTTTTATTGCAATCTACAATATCTTTATCTCTCATATAGTAATGTTATACAAAAAAGAGTTTTTTTCAGCCACGCATTTGAAATCGTGTGCTTTAGAAAAGTCTTTTAATTAAATTGTTTTTTAGTATGAAAAAGAGTGACGTTAGAAGTATATATTTACAATATATATACATATATGCATAAAAAAGTGATTGAAATTAATGGTATGAATATGCACATCTCTATTTCACCTGTCAAATCGTATCATAGCGTAGAAAATAACAACGCAAACGCATCAAAAACAAAGAAATTTTTACCAAAACTATAGCTAAACAAACGTACAGCAAAGGTTAGGTTTGAGTTACGACGGTATTATTTTGATGGACTATTCAGTATTTTCGATGTGCATTTTCGTATTATTTTATTCGTATTAATTTGATACATACATAAACATCACGCCCGTTTCCCTATAGAGGTCTAGCTACAGGTAGAGAACACACATCCGCTTCTGTCCCGATCCTGACAAACCACTTTCGCTTCATTGAGATTCACATACTCGCTCATACACACTCGGCGGCTATAGGTGATTTTAAGGTCACTCTTTCAATATGACGTCTATCTGAGAGAGACACGCGGTCTCGACAATTAACCCTTGCGGGGTAATCAAAGGTTCAGGTGTCCATCTCCGCAATTGCGAAGGTAGTAATTCTATGGACACCTCGAACCCACGTGTTAACCAGATAGTCAGTACTCAATGTGACAGGTGGTCAGCCATGTCGCCATTTACAAGCACTAACTATTGTTCGTCGAACAGGTAGGTTTCCTCACGATGTTTTCCCTCACCGTATAATTCGATGCATTTCGTATACAATTGTATGTAAATAGTTTAGTTTACATACATACATATAAATTGTCATATACATACACGTCCTTTAATCTATTTCAAGATAGACAGAACCTAGATGATATAATATCTCCACAGTCACTTTTTAGCATCGTAATGGAACATTGGTGATAGGTTGCTAGACCATCGCCCAATTAGATTCCATATACCCCTAGTCCCTCAGTCGTCTCCTAAGACATACCGGGAAGAACGGCAGCTAGTTAGCATTATTTGTACGCTCTAGTTTAGCACGGGACTAGTAGTTATGTTTGATAACATATAATATCATCCCGTTTTGATAAAAGTATTTTTTACTCAAATAAAACGATAGATGGCAGTAGTAGCTAACAGAACTGCGTAGTGACTATATTTAAGAATGATTACTAGTAATCAAAGTTTCATTTTAATTGTATTGTATATTACCATGTTATCTGGTACCCTTGTATATATATTCTGTTCAATATGGTGAATATATCCCATATATAAGTTATTAAATAAATATACTTATACATTCACGTCTATCAATCCCTTTCGGAGTAGACTGAAAATTTAATAATAACTCGGAAATTTAGTATCTCCTAGGTCACTTTTTAGCATAAATATTGGGGTTGTGATGTCGAGGAACATATTTGGTGACAGATTGACAGCCCATCGCCTTATAGATTCCATTTACCTCTAGTCCCTTAGTCGCCTCCTTCAGCATGCTGGGAAGAATGGCAGCTAGTTAGCATTATTGTGCCCATGCGGACTACTTGTATATAGAGATCCCGCCATATAAATTGGCAGTTGGGGGCGTCGCCACAGTCGCGTAATTCAGTGTTACCAGTAAACACGCCAAAACTAGCACTCACTGTGCCATACGGCTCGATACATTATAGGTTTCATTTGTAACGGTCTTTGGTTGCAGAGCTATAAACTCAAATAAAACAAATTAATATATCAAAGTCAAAATATGTTTATTTAAAATAGGCCCTATCACAAGCTCTCTTTGAATGTTATCTTATGATCTAAGTATAAATAAAAAAAACTATTTCAAAAATGATTAATAATTAACGGGACTTATCCTTCTTATTATAATATAATATATTACATATATTATATTATATATATTAATATATTATATTACATATATTATGTGTTCCTTCACTCTGCCCGCAATAGACCGTTTAGTCTGTCCGACGTAGGATTTCCCACAGCTGCAATCAATCTTATACACATTCTTATATCTAATATCCTGAGTATAAATCGCGAATCTCTTAAAACTATTATTTCAAACATGGCACTGAGCATTGTCTTTACATATTTTTTACCGAGGTTAGATCAGCGGAGACCCTAGCTTGGAGAAGAACTAACAAGAAACTTCGGAAATCAATTTATTATAATCACCCTTAACAAACATAAAAATTACAAAGAGTGGGCAAGAAACACAACGCTGGTAATACTAAATTTACCTTTCATACAAAATAACACGCAATGGCGGAAACGTCAAATTTAGTTCCAAGTTTGGCTACTGCCATTTTATGTGGCGGGATCTCTAACTAATACTAACTGAAACTTTTAGATAGAGTACCCGCCACATAAGGTGGCAGTAGCCAAACTTGGAACTAAATTTGACGTTTCCGCCATTGCGTGTTATTTTGTATGAAAGGTAAATTTAGTATTACCAGCGTTGTGTTTTTTGCCCACTCTTTGTAATTTTTATGTTTGTTAAGGGTGATTATAATAAATTGATTTCTGGAGTTTCTTGTTAGTTCTTCTCCAAGGGTCTCCGCTGAACTTCTTCTTCTCAATCGTTACGCTCTTATCAGAGCGGTCGTGGTCTTCATGACGTGGCATCGTGAGCAGCCGAAATGGTTGGTGAACTAACCTCGGTAAAAATATGTAAAGACAATGCTCAGTGCCATGTTTGAAATAGTTTTTTTACATACATACATACACATCACGCCTGATTCCCTGTAGAGGGGTAGGCAGAGATCACGGATCCCCATTTGTCCCGATCCTGACAGACCACTTTCGCTTCATTGACATTCATACATTCTCTAATACACTCTCGGCGGTTATAGGTACTCCTAACGTCACCTTTTTTCAATATAGCGTCTATCTGACTGTTACATATATGTCTTATTAGGCCGGCCCCTACGTAACCGCCCTTCCACTTCACTCATATATATTCCTTTTGTCAATATATAGTTTTTTTAATTTGTACTTAGATCATAAAATAACTTTCAAAGAGAGCTTATGATAGGGCCTATTTTGAATAAAAATATTTTGACTTTTGACTTTGGTATATTAATTTGTTTTATTTGAGTTTATAGCTCTGCAACCAAAGATCGTTACAAATGAAACCTCAATATAATGTATCGAGCCGTTTGGCACAGTGAGTGCTAGTTTTGGCGTGTTTACTGGCAACACTGGATTACGCGACTGTGGCGACGCCTCCAACTGCCACCTTATGTGGCGGGTACTCTAACCGTTATGGTTTAGACGTTTATAAATACATACATACCTATAAACATTTGCATTTAGGACCGTAATACCTATTCGGGGTAGTTAAAGGTTGAGTGTCTAACATTAATGGAGCATTGTGATGGTTTTGGCCACTTTTTAATCGCTCTATTCAGCAAAAACCAATATTTTACCATTATCACTACATAGTATAAAACAAAGTCGCTTTCTTTGTCCCTGTCACTTTGTATGCTTTAATCTTTGAAACTACGCAACGGATTTTAATGTGGTTTTTTTAATAGATAGCGTGATTCAAGAGGAAGGTTTAAATGTATGATAACATCCATTAAATAGTGGAGTAGGCTATATATTTTATACTCGTGCGAAGCCCGAGCGGGTCGCTAGTTATACATATATAAGTGTATTAGGAGGTGTATGAATGTCAATCGGCATCGGTAGAAATGAGAACATGGGACATTGGTGACAGGTTGCTAGCCTATCGCTCAATTGACCCCAGTCCCTTCCTACGATATGCCGGGAAGAACGGCAGCTAGTTAGCATTCCTTTTACGTCCCAGCTAATTCGGGATTATTAAAACACGGGATTATGTAAGAAAATATAAACAAGAGAATTCCGTTTAAAATTCTTTATTAATAACACAGATACTGTCAATACCTATTAAACTAATAATATAATACAAAGACAAATTAAGTAATTAGTGCATTGAACATTTTGTAACATAAACCAACAAATAAACAAACATTTTCGCGACCATTAACCCTTGCTTGGCATTCAGAGGTACAGGTGTCCATCATCGCAATTGCGAAGGTAGTAATTCTATGGCCACCTCGAACCCACGTGTTGACTACAGTCAGTACTCAATGTGACAGGTGGTAAGCCATGTCGCCATTTACAAGCACTCACTATTACGTCTTTGGGACACAGGTAGATTACCTCACGATGTTTTCCGTCACCTTAGAAGTCGTAGCATTTTACATGTGTTTTAATTGCGAAAATGTACTAAGTAAATGAGAAAATTTTATTTCCACTTATACCTGCTCCGGGGTTTGAAACTCTACTCACTGTCACAGAGTCAAGTCCCAAACAACTGAACTACGCCTGTTACGTGTATATGTATGTAAATTAGGTAAGTTATGTAGTAGTTAAAATAATAATATTTAGGACACAATTACACCAATTAAACTAGCCCCTCAGTGTAATAGTGTCCAAAATATAGAAGTTACGTTTTATACCATACCAAATAACATTAAGAAGATAACCCGACCAAATTAAATAGGCTTTTCAAGCTAATACGAAGGCACAAAATACCTATCTATCACATTGAAACAAAAGTAAAATAGTTAAATGCACATCAAAAATACTGAAAAGTATATCAAAAATATAGCTAAACGTACAGAAAAGGTTAGGTTTGGGTTGGGACTGTATTTTTATTTCAGTTTTAATTGTGTATACATAAAGTATAAATAAACCGGCTAAAAATAACTCTTTTATATTTCGCTTTAACAGATGTCGCTCTAGGTAAAACGAAAAGCGCTCTAAGCGTTTAAAAATTAGTATTAAACGTGTGTTCTAACACGATCGTGTTTGAATGATTCTGACTTGTTTGGTGTACAATTCAGTAGTTTCAGTGTGTATTTTCGTAATATTTGATGTTTTAAATACTACTCAAAATAAAAGTACAGAGTTACAGTATCACAAACGAAATAACAATAAAATTCACGATTAAACAAAAATCTATAAAAAACACAACTTAAAAAGTAAAGTTCAAACAATACAAAACAATACCTTATATTATTTTTAAATGCTTATTTGTAATGAGAAATAGTTACAGAAAAATTATCATACTATTTCTTTTTATTGCAAAAGATACATATACTTTAATTATCCTATTAGAATATAATTTTTGAAGGACATAATGGCAAAAATTTATTCTTTATTAAATGTAAGAAAGACATATTAAGTAGCGACATTCTATTAACCTCATAATTTGATGTATGTGCGTATACCAAGAACTAGAGTTTAAGATTGAGTTTGAAGAATATTATTTTCACGTATGTTACTTTTATATTGATGTCATTTATAATAATGAAAATTTTCTGTAACTATCTTTCACTATATTTAAAATATTGTACTTACTAGACGTTGATTTGCTGAATATATCTATGATTATTACAAAAATATCTACTAGTATCTAATACGTAATTAATATTCAATTAATTATATCATCTGCCGTGTAGATCTAATCTAGAGACTTAACAAAAATGGAATAACTATCAATCATAATACAAAAATTAAACGATATTATATTTATTTAATAATAAATGCATAACGATATTCACGGCAGAGTAATCCTACATTAAATTGATAGCGAGATTCAAGGCCACTCAATCATAAAACTCACTAAAATCGGTCATTCATTCACTCAATTAAAGTATTTATTCGATAAATAACTCACTCTAATTAATCATTCATTCACTCAATGAAATTACTCATTCAACAAACGATTTGTTCGTTCACTAATACAGATTAAATTGAACTTATATCTACAATTTTAAAAGCATTAAGTAGGCAATATTTGTATGTTGACTGGTAAAGCTTTATATTTTTAGTTTTAAGTATTTTGTAAGTCGTAATATGATCTGATTATTAGAACCTTCCCAAAGATCGTAGGAACTCTGCAAAGACACAGAAAATTCGACATATTTTTGTATGTATGTATGATATTTGTTATATTGTTGAGTTGGTATTAAATTTAAACATTTATTGTATTATATTTAGTCTGTAATGATAAATTTTGTAGATAACAAAAAAAAAACAATAAGGGTTGAACGTTTCATTCAATTAACACAAAATTACTTAAAGTGTCATAGTTGTAGTAAACTATTTTTGTTCATCTTACAATAGCGAATTCTTGTTTAATACAAGTACATAACGATGGTGTAAAAGCTATTTTTCTGCTGTGCCATTTCGCTACTTAACAGGAGAGCGATTCAAAGTTTTAAAAAATCGAAAAAAATTATTTAAAAATTAATTATTGTTAACTTTTGTTAAATGTGAGTCACTAAAACCTTAAAAGTCTTAGAAATCGAAAAAAAAGTATAAAAACCAATTAATGTTAGATTTTCTAAATTGTAATTGTACGAAATTGTAACAAAAATTGGATTTTATTAATTTTTTTTCGAATTTTAACAATTTTAATCGCTGTTCTGTGAAGTTGCAAAATGACACAAAAGCAAAATTGCCGTTCCACCGTCGATATAGTAAAAATAAAATTATAAGCAAAACTTAACAATCATAAGCATTAAATGCATTATTTTCGCAATGGAATTAAAAAGAAACTTATTTCAGGAACTATAATGCTGTTTTAAGTATTTTAAAAAAAAAACTTTAAAGGCAATTCTTATCTATTCTTAGTTTAGATACATACATATACGCTTTGCCCTACGGGGTAGATAGAGATCACGTCACAAATAATAAGACAGCAGATCATTTCCATATGACAGTCAGATAAACGGTATATTGAAAAAGGGTGACCTTATAAGTACCTATAACCACCGAATGCGTATGTGGTGGTTAATGGATCTTTTGATGAAAAATGGTGATCCGTGATCTCTGCCTACTTTTTTATTTATAAGATCTATTCACTCTTATTCCTTATTTAATAACTGTCTTTTTGTAATTATTAACAAAATTTATTTTTAATACATAATGATAAAAACATATTTTGTGATATAACTATATATGATAAAGCAATGCCACATCACAATACATACATATGCATTAAGATTCTAATGCCTTTTAGGGTAGTCACAGATCAGCTAAGTTTATAATAGTCGAAACCCAGTTGTTTATCATATAGTCTATACCCAACGTGACAGGTGGTAAGCCTTGTCACCATAGCATTGACTATTACCTATTTAGAGAATAGGTTTCCTCACGATTCTTTCACCATATTAATGCATTTTACAATAAACATAAAATAATTAATACTTAATCATATTAAAGCTTAAAACAGATATAAGAAATCAAAAATGAACTTTAATTATAGTAGTATAAGGTGCAAAATACAATTGTTTTCGGTATGGGAATTATTTGAAAAAGAACAGGCAGTTAAAAACCATTCTATTATGTCCCAGACTAGCAAAAAGCAATGGGCTAGCAACCTATCATTAATATTTGATATTAAACAAAGCAATTTCACGTTCATTAACCTTTTAGTAGTTGAGGTTCGGGTATCTATCGCCACTATTACTGAGTGGATTCTATGGCCACCTCGAATCCACGTGTTGACCAGATAGTCAGTCCTTTATGTGACAGGTGGTAAGCCATGTCGCCATTTACAAGCACTTACTATTACTTGTTTTGAGGAATAGGTAGGCTCAATAAAATTGATGCATTCCGTTTTAATATTGTCACAATAATGATAGTAACTATATACTAAGTTTATAATAATAACTTATGAAAGTTATTATTATAAACTTATTGTGAATGTGATTTATGGTTGTAAGTAAATGCTCTAATTTATTATTATATCATCGCGTAAACACTGGTTTATAATATAGATTACTAGTAAAATATGTTACTTTTTATGTTTTTCTTAAATTTCATTATACAATTGATGTCTTTAATACTTTTTATACTGATCCTTATAATTTCTATAATTTTAGATTTATGATTAAAAGCAATTAATGAAAAATATGATATTACTACATTAATTGTTCGATTATTTCATTCATACACTCATATCTACACTTCTGAATAGATACACAGAACAAATGTCTCTGAAAAAACCTAGAAGAGATAGTATATCTCTACTATTCTGTGTATACATAGTTTTTAAGTATGTTGTTATATTACATCTACATGTAATCGTCAATGTAAACTCAAGATTAATAAACTAATTTTAAATTTACATTACACCCCGTAACATAACATAAATGCACTGGAATTTCATATACTATACCGGAATTAAGCATTCTTATTTGGAATTCCACAATCTTATTTCGGAATTCCAAAACCTCATTCGGAATTTCACAGACTATTCCCAAACATGATGCGGTCGTCGTACAAACTGAATCTATTCTCTTCTGTACTCCTGTTCTTTTGGAGTTGCTTGTATCGACGAGCTCGCCTGATAGCCGCCGGTAAGTCCCCGGGTGTCTTTACCCGGTTTGCCGGGTTTTGTAAATGGATGTCGCTTGAACTGGAAAATAGGTCTGAGACCTACAAAATAAAAAGAATTATATGTATACTTTTAGTATAATTGACGTGTTTGCGATTGCAATAGAATATAATAATGAATATCTATTCCAACATGAAAGCAGCAGTAAGTGACCATTATATGGATGCAGGTAGTAAAATTGTGTATAAATGAACATAATAAGATAAACGCGTTCACGACCATTAACCCTTGCGGGGTAGCCGGAGGTTCAGGTGTCCATTTCCGCAATAATTCGGTAATAAAGGTAGTAATTCTATGGCCACCTCGAACCAACGTGTTGACCAAATTGTCAGTACTTAATGTGACAGTTGGTAAGCCATGTCGCCATTTACAAGCACTAACTATAACCTGTTCGGGGAACAGGTAGATTTCCTCACGATGTTTTCCCTCACCGTAGTATTCGACACATTTCGTAAAAGTATTCTTATTACGAAAATGTACATAGAAATGTAATTTTGAAGGTTTTTTATTTATTTTCTTTCAGAATAATACCTCTTCAAGGGTTCAAGATATTTGTATTTTTATTTGTACAAACATATCACGCACTCTGAAGCAGGAGAGAAAGCAAAGATGAATTATCTACGTCGTATTATTTCTACTATTAGCTTTAACTAGATCTATGGGCCACCATCGTGTTTTGTGGCGTACTCTTGGGGAGGCCTACGTCACGCAGTACATAGCCTGATTGATTGAATCTATCTATCAGTTATTGTGGCATAAACATGCCTCATTCGTGACAAATGCCACAAATTAAAGCTAAGTTATATAGCTTAAACATTAAGATATCGTAAGAAGTGACTGAAGGAAAACATATAAATCTAATATTAAACATAGATACATACATACATCACGCCTGATTCCGTGTAGAGGAAAATTTCAAAAATTAAAATACTTTTTTCTTAACTTTACCTGTTCCAAAGAATGCTGCCTCTTAATAGTCAATGATTTGAGTGACTTTTTAGGTGACTTATCAAAATCGTTCAATTTTGTCTCATCCAACAATTCTCCATTTAACGTAGCAAAGTATACAGGGTTTTCGCTATACAAATTCTCTTTATTAGGATAGCTATTATCGAAACTCGTATACTTTGTATACTTATTGGAAATATCTGTTTTATTTTGACCTGCGTCTTTTAAAACGTCATTTTTCTCATTATTCTGCTTCGAAATGGTCTGAATCGTGATTTTGGAGCCGTCGTTCTCTGACAGCAGCATCACATGTTCATCTTCACTGCTTGAACAGTCTGACAAACCGAATGGGTCAGGTGTTTCTATGTAGTTGAGTTCTAAATTAATAGATCTGTCACTATTCGTTTTCGAAATAGCTTTCTTTGTCCCTGAATCTTCGGAAACGGACCCATTTTTGACAAAATTTTGCGACGAAATTGAAGTTTTTACGGATTTGATACTATCACTTGAATTTGACGATTTAGATTCCATTTCTAGCATAACCTGCTTAGCTTTCGGTACTATGACTGCAAACACTTGTTTATCTTCGTCCTGTCTAGGTGGGATCTCTTTGAAGCCGAAAATCGTGTTTTCCCTATACAGATCGCTTTCTATCATCATGTGAGGCGATAAAGTCTTGTTAGGAGGCGACAAACACTGAGTTTCGATATTATAAACCCGATCATCGACCACAATATTCGCCGGCCGGTTCTTCTTATCCACTAAGGAAGTTTTCGTCCTGCCATCAACAGAATTATTGCCACCATCTTGTACCAATTTGACCTCTGTCTCTAAAACTTTAGCCGATTTTTGCAATTTCTTTTCGAAAAACTTCATGATACCCCATTTAGGTTTCTCCACTTTGACCTCTTGATGTAAATTCGTCTCTTTAGGACCCTTATGTTCTACACTGACATCATTAGGTACGTAATCCAAGGGGCGTTGATAAGACCTCATTTCTGTCAGGTTATCATTCACTATAACCCTGGCTTGCGTCACTCTAGCCATAGAGAGACAGTTGTCGTCAATATTTTGCAATCTTGGTGTATCAGGGTTAATATTAGGTACGTCTTTTAAAGACTTGTGTATTAATTCAGTAGGTTTTGAGTGGTTAGTGTGTGTGTTTCTTTGTAAGCAGGGATTTCTGCCTATATGAGGTTGTGTTAAGAGTAACGGGGTGTTAACATCACACTGTTGTGTCAGGTTTGAGTTTTTATCGTTTTCCGGACTTGGTTGGGGTGGATCTGAAAGAAAATCATAGATATGCCTTCATTTCAAGACTATTATCGCTTGCTTAATTTGTTAGAGATTCACATAATCAACATAAATATACATTTCACTACTTTTGTACACACACAACTTTTTTATTATGGCGGTGTAGTCAAAGGCTTGAGTGCCCAGCTCCGAAATTTCGAAGGCATGTTAGGTATGGGTCACCCGAAGCCCGCGTTTCACTAGATAGACAGCACCAAACGTGATAGGTAGTGAACCGTATCGCCGTAGTCATAATTCGCAGTTGTAGTATTGTAGTATGTATTATACTAAGTTATTGAGTCATATTAGATCGGTAGAGTTATATTTATACGACAACCAGTACCACTCATTAGTATTTATTGACGTTCAATGAATGTACAATTACTGTACTTATAATAAAAAACATTATTTGTTTTTTTAGACAAAAACAAACGCGTTCAAGACCATTAACCCTTATGGGGTAGTCAAAGGTTCAGGTGTTCATCTCCGCAATTGCAAAGGTAGTAATTTCACCTCGAACCCACTTGTTGACCAGATAGTCAGTACTCAATGTGACAGGTGGTAAGCCATGTCGCCATTTATAAGTACATACATATGAATTTAGGATTACATGCAATTTCGGAGAAGTTATTATGTAAATAGTTTGCCAACGTACCTGGTCCATTCGGATGTAGATTGTTCTCGTGTATCACTTTATTAGACGTCTGTAACATTAGTTTTAACTCTGCCATACGCTCTTCCACGCACACCGCTGTTAATCTACAACGCAGTTTATTTAGTCAATATTTGTAAGCAGAATGTACACATTAAATATCATATTGACCTAACACAAATTTGTATAGCATATCGTATCTAATTTTAATTTGTATGGCATGCCACGGGAAAGAGAATAGATAATTATGTTTCTTTATAATTTGTTTTTGTAACTGGCACTGGGCAAAAAATCTGAAAGCCGGAGTTTCTTGTTGGTTCTTCTCCGAACCAACGGTAGAATATCAATTTAAGAGACAACCAGTGTCAGGCAAATGTTTTGACTTTCAATGAATGTACTGTACATGTACTTATGTTGCATAAAAACATTTGACTTTGACTTTGAGAAAGACAGGGCGTCCTAAGTCCACGTGGCGTCGCTCAGTTCAGAAGGAAGCTAAGTCCATGGGACTGCAGTGGGGAGATCTGAAAGAGATGCGCAAGATCGCCCACGGTGGAGAAACATTCTTCGAGCCCTATATCCCTGCTAAGGGATAACAGGAATTAAGTCAAGTAAGTCTACATGTGGACCTGGGGCCCTAGTCTAATAATGCTTTTTGCAAAATATCAGATCCGTAATAGCGGCTGTAGCCCAGTGGGTTAGACCTCGGACTTCGTATGAGAAAGGTCCTAGGTTCGAATCCCGACTCTGGCATGTACCAATGAAAGAAATTTAAATATTTGTGTTTTTCATTTACGTACATAATTTACAGTCGCTAACGGTGAGGGAAAACATCGTGAGGAAACCGGCGATACGGTTCACTACCTATCAAGTTGGGTGCTGTCTATCTAGTGATACGCGGGCTTCGAATGACCCATAGCTAACGTGCCTTCGAAATTTTGGAGATGAGTATTCAAGCCTCTGACTACCCCGCCATAATAAAAAAGGGAGTGTGTATACACAAGTCGTGAAGCGTATGTATGTATGTAATAGTGTGAAGTTGGCAGTGGATAAGCAAAAGTGTAAACATTCAGAAATTTTAAAGCGAAATATGACACTTTTGCTGAAAAATGTCTACCAACTTCACACTATTACTGATCTGATACTGAAATGTGTTTATGCTAAGACGCCGAGAGTGTATGAGAAGATGTATGAATGTCAATGAACCGAAAGTGGTCCGTGATCTCTGCCTACCCCTCTACAGGGAATCACGTGAATAACGTGAAGTGAACCTACGTGATGCCCGAACAGGTAAACCAGTGGTCTGGGTCAGGGGATAGTGCTTGTAAACGGCGTCATGGCTTACCACCGGTCACATTCAGTACTGACTATCTTGTCAACACGTGGGTTCGAGGTGGCCATTGAATTACTACTTTCGCTATTGCGGAGATGGACACCTGAACCTCTGACTACCCCGCAAGGGTTAATGGTCCGCGTTTGTCTTTTGTATAACTATAAACTATAGTCTAATAGCCGTATTAACAGTAACCCTTGTATCCTACATTTTGTGGTCACTCGTCACGCAGCGCTGATATTATGTAAGCCCCTCAAAGTGGCACAGTTGTGTGCTAAGTACCCACCTGGCTTCAGCATCATGATCCCAGCTTTCCTCGCAGGTGTCGTTGACTATCTTCAGGTACTTGGCTTCAGATGGCGGACCTATGGGCAGCGGTGGTCTTGCCTTGTCCCGGGAAACTAGGGTCTGTGACAAACAATAGGTATTATAGTCCATTCGAGTTAAGTTAATAGTGACGTCATGATTTTCAAAAGTAAACTGACGAATAAGACGTGAGATAATGAGAAAACAAGTCTCTTCGACCAATGGCGGACAAACGTTGTCACTTCTCAATGGTCAAATAGTGGAGTCATGATGACGTCACTATTTTCTTAATGCGAATATACTATAGATGGGATTTATTTTATGTACATTTAGCGCTTAAAGTGCAGTCCCAGTAACTTTTTATAAGGTTTACGTTTATAAGAAGAAAAGACGATATTTTTCATTTTGAAGCACGCGAACGTATAGTGGCCATGACAATGCATATAGGCGCCAGTTTTAAAATGTACATTATTGTCTTTTGTTCTCATAAACGTAAACCTTAAAAAAAGTTATTGGGACTGCACTTTTAGCGCTGACCGTACTATATACAAGTGTATGAGAAGATGTATGTATGTGGATGAAGCGATGAAGGATGAAGTGGTTTGTCAGGATAGAGACAAATGTGAAACCGTGATCTCTATCTGCCATTATGTAATAATAATAATATATATATTTTTTAATAAGCCATTCAGCACTAAGGTTATCAATCAATCAATAAGGTTATCAATATCAGAAGTGTGCGACAGACATACTCAGTATTCGTTTGTTAAAAAACTGACTATAATATTTGCCGGCGTGATTGTAAGGATTAGTATCACTATTATTAGTATAAAACAAAGTCGCTTTCTCTATCCCTATGTCCCTTTGTATGCTTAAATCTTTGAAACTACGCAACGGATTTTGATGCGGTTTCTTTTAATAGATAGGGTGATTCAAGAGGAAGGTTTATATGTATAATAACATCCATTAAATAGTGGAGTAGGCTATATATTTTATACCCGTGCGAAGCCGGAGCGGGTCACTAGTTATTATGTAAACCTTACCTGCATCTGAGCAACAGTCGGCGCCTCTCTCACGCCATAGTGGTAGAAGGGCAGTAAATGGGGCTTGGCGGCCACTCCCGTTCGCCAGGCCATCTCCCACAGTACCAAAGCTAGGGCATACACGTCTACTGCGCAAAGGGCAGCCCTTGGCGCGCTAAGGTCTAGGGCGCCATCTAGCGATTCCGGGGCTAGGTAGCGAGCTGTGCCGCCCTGGAAAAGGTTGGAAAATTTACATACATACATACGCTTCACGACTTATGTATACACACTCCCTTTTTTTATATTATGGCGGGGTAGTCAGAGGCTAGTTTGAGTACCCATCTCCGAAGTTTCGAAGGTTTGATAATTTATATCAAAAAATGTATATATTCCCCTGAGGATTTATAATGGTTTGTGTTTTGTTTGTAGTTGCTTAATATAAGAGTATTTTAAGACAAAAATACACTTTCAGTTCAGCTCACGACCATTAACCCTTGAGGGATAGTCAGTGCTTAAGTTGTCCATCTCAGCAATTGCGAAAGTAGTAATTCGATGGCCACCTCGAAGCCACGTGTTGACCAGATAGTCAGTACTCAATGTGACAGGTGGAAAGCCATGTCGCCATTAACAAGCACTAACTATTTTAAGATTTATCAACGATATTCACATGTTGTTCGTAATTAAATAAATAGGTGTATATTTAATGATTCTATATACCTACTAACATAGGTACGAGACACGTAGATACTGATCGCCAATGACACAGACATATCTCTTGTCTCACACACCCTTTAATCTCACATAGCTCCGACAAAGCTTTCATACACGCTTCATGTCATATTGTAGTACATGGTATATAGGACACAATTATACCAATTAACGTAGCTCCTTAATAAGAACATATGACTCATGTTAAGGGTAACATATATCTCCCATAAAGCTAGGGCATACGTCTACCACGCTAAGGTCGTGAGCTGTACCGGCTCCGAATATTTATTTATTTTCATACATAAAAATTATATTTTTACTGGTATTACAATCGAATATATTATCAAGCTAAAACTAGCACAATTACAAAGTTAAACATACAGATCCTGACAAATCACTTTTGTTTCATTGACATTCATACACACTCAACGGTTATAGCTACTTATAACGGCACCCTTTTCGAATATGTCGTCTATCGGATTGCATGTCTTATTGATATTGTATATAATGGTTACATTTCTATACCTCTGCCTATATATGTGTCTATCAACGGTAGAATTTAAATGCCAAGAGACAACCAATGTCAGGCAAATGCTTTGACTTTCAATGAATGTAAAGTACTTGTACTTATATTGAATAAAAATATTTGATTTTTATATATGTACAGGTTAGGCAGTGACAATCGCCAATTTTAATGTTTGACAAATCTCTCTCGTTTATTAACCTTCATATGCACTGTTCATATACATACATCAGTCAATCACAACGCTGATATTATGTCAGAACCACACAAGGGCAACAGGCAAAAACTATCACTCTTTGTACTAACCTCAGTTAGAGCAGCTTTCTGCCTGAAGTGCAGGGGCAAAGCCAGTCCCAGATCAGCTAGCCTTGCCTTACCGTCCACCCCAATTAGGATATTGTTGCTATTTATATCTCTGTGTACCACACAAGGTCTTGCGCCCACTGAAATTATAAATAAATATATAATAATAACATATTTATTAAGATTTCCACATAGAAAGGTTTGAAATAAATATATATATATATATATATATATATATATATATATATATATATATATATAGTCAGAAGTTGTATGTTCACCATCAAATCATTGTGATGGTATATTTTTCATTCAAAGGCTTATGTTAACATTATAATCAGTATCCAGTATCCAACATGATAGGTGGTAAACCATGTCACCGTAAAATATACTGACTATTGCATATTTTGAGAAAAAGGCAGGTTTCCTCACGATGTTTTCCCTTACCTTTATCAACCTAATGAAAAACCTACATGGTTTCCCAACTGTTATTGGTTGCTTAACTTAAGATATGCTTAACTTTTATTCAATATGAGGACAAACGCTATAAAATTACAATGAAATATCAATAATAATTAAAAATAAATCGTTACTATAGTCTGGCTAACGAAAGTAGATACTGGATTATTTTGCAAACTTTATATATGACAACACTAAAGTGTTCCCACCATCGGATATTTACCCTACAATTTGGGGTATTTTAAGCAGAAAGTACTTGGGAACAATTACTTCCAAAAAGGCATTTTTAAAACAAACTCATTTAAAACATTTTATAAAATGAGTTTTAAAAATTCGTACATCTGCTAAAATTAAATTGTGAAAATCGAAAATAAGTTTCGTATGTACGTGTTGGATCATTTCAAGAGCTTCAGTAAGCCTTACGTTGGTCTAATAAATAGCGTAAGTAATTAGGTACACTATATCTTAACTAATTAGGTAGAGAAAAACTTGGCAATTTTATTTTAAAGAAAATTAATTTGTATCTGTTTTCCGAAAAATTTGGTAAAATCAGAATCAGTGTATGGTATTCCTATTTCTGACGCCGAAGATGGCGTGTTGTTGATGTTTCTTTATGGTTGACTTGCGTAACTAAGGTTAGGTTAATACGGTCAAAATTTTTTTTTATTTTTATTAAGTAAGTACATATTCGTATTAGTTATTTTTTGTTTGTTCTTTTTGTTCCTTTAATACGCTACAATGGAGTGACGTATCCGTGTGATGTTTGGTATGGAGTTAATAAAGAGATAACAAGTTATATAAGCTACTTTTAATCACATCATAACGCGGACAAAATTGGAAGCATCCACTAGTAAAATTAAAATAAATGTCAAAGTATCAAAGTGAGTTGTTCCGCCTTTCCTTTTTATTTTAGGGTTGCAATGCTAATATATTTTAAATTAGCCGCGCTTTTTCAGTATCTACTTTCGTTAGCCAGACTATATTAATGAACATTCAATCTTAATAAATTTATACAAAATGACTATCCATAAATATTTGTATTGGCTGACCTAATATGTAATGGTAGCATAACATAAACAATTTGCAAAAGAGGTATTTGTATTACATACACATCACGCCTGATTCCCTGTTGAGGGGTAGGCGGAGATCACAGATCCCCATTTGTCCCGATCCTGACAGACCACTTTCGCTTCATTGACGCTCATACACACTCGGCGGTTATAGGTACTCCTAACGTCACCCTTTTTCAATATAGTGTCTATATGACTGTCATATGTCCTTTTGAGCCGGCCCCTGCCTAACCGCCCTTCCATTTCACTCATATATATTCCTTTTGTCAATCTGCTATCATTCATCCGCATAACATGTCCAAACCATCGAAGCATGCTCTTTTCAATCTTAGTCACTACATCTTCTTTCAAACCGCAACCTTCCCTTATCACACTATTTTTAATTCTATCGTTTAATGTCACTCCTAACATGCTTCTCAGTGACCGCATTTCGACGGCATTGATTCTACTTTCATGCTTCTTTTGCCATACCCAACTTTCACTACCATAAGTCAATGTTGGAACCAGCACAGCCCTATGAATAGCCATACGTGCCGATTGAGAAATCAACTGGCTACTCATAACACTATACATGGCCACATTGATCTTATTACCTGCACACACTCTACGTTCAATATCTCCCTCACACTTTCCGTTATTAGTAAATAGTGTTCCCAAATACACAAAATAATAAAAATAATGTATGTATGTATGTATTTGACGACCTCCGTGGCGCGATCGGTTAGCAGCCGGAATGCTAATCGTGAGGTCCCGGGTTCGATTCCCGATGGAGGCAGAGTTAAGAACTACGCTTTTCGTCTGCTTTCCAGTCTGGTCGTTGATTATATATGCTATATATGTATTTATCTATAAATAATACGTATACATTTCTTAAATATACGTTGACTAGTACCCTTAACACAAGTCTTAACTTACCAAGGGGCTAGTTCAATTGGTGTTATTACTTATCATCTTTCTTTTTTCACTTACCAGGCGTATGCAAGTAAGCCACAGCGGAGGCGACCCCGTGCGCCAGTTCCGCGAACTCTGCCCACGTTAGGGAGTCACGTTTCAGTCTACCCCGCAGAGTATCGGTGCATAACTCCGCTACTAAAATGTGCGATTGGACCCCATTTGGTGTTAGGGGCGGTCTTGAATCGCTGCCTGGAAAATGTGTATGATTATAATAAAGTTTATTCAGTAAAAGATACATCATTTTACAAAAAATAACATACTCCCTAAAAAAGGCCATATCTTAGGGTGAGTATGCTCAACCCTTACATATGCACTGAAAAATAAATGTATAGTTCATTCCACAAGTAAATCATCTCGCACTTAATAAGGTTCACACAATTAATTAGCATTCAAGAGTAATTCAGTGTCACTATAATTTTAAGTTTGCAGCCATGCACTTACTTTTTTCCTACATTTAAACCTACTTAGGCTGTATAAGGTGAATAACTTATTGACACAATTATATACACGAGGACAATTTACACAAAACATTTTACACAAAAATTTGATATAAACAAAAATGAGAGGCAAAATTGGTCTTTACAGATATTTTACGGCTAACTTGAACAGGTCTTCTCTTGGAATTATCAGGGACATGATCACCAGTGAATTGATGCTGGTACAGAATTAATGACTCTATAAATGAATGAATGAATGAACTCTATCATGAAAAATGTGTATGTTAATGTGTGTATGATAATAATAATGTGATCTCGAAGAACTTTAGAACAGACATAGAATATATTGGGCGATGGGCTAGCGATCTGTCACTTATATTCCATTTAATATCGCAATCCCAATATTTATGACGATAAGTGACTTTGGAGATATGATAGGCTTTAAAGTTCTGTCCATCCCAAAGAGAGTAAAGGATGTGAATTTTTTATTTAGATCGCTGCCTGGAAAATGTGTATGTCATTTATTTACATTTTCTCAACACCATTACAGGTTTACCAATACGGTATCATTGACAATGGCCACATTGTTTTAGTTCCAAATTGGTGGCGCTGTAGTCAACGGAGACCTGTCAAATGCCAACCGGTCGTTTTCATGATGTAAACAAACATCTATTTGTTAAATAATTTAATTAAACATACGAATTATTAAATTATTTTAAATAAATAATAAATTAAACATACATATTTTTCCGACATTTTTATCATAAACAACGTTGAACTATTGATAAACAAATAGATTATTAGAAAATGATTACAAATTGACAATTGACAGGTCTCCATTCTCACTAGCGCCCCTGGCGGGATAAAAAAGTGAGGAATGCTGCCATACAATACACATAAACAATTTACTAATAAACATTTACGATGAAATAACAAAAAAAAACATGGAACACTAAACCTAAATAGCAATAATTATTTAGAGCATCAGCAAGTTAATGTGTATGTATGATGAAAATAATGTGAGGAGATATGAGTATCTAAAGTTCTGTCAATCCCAAAGGGATTAGAGGACGTGAATGTATATGTTTAATGTACATTCAGCGCTAAAAGTGCAGTCCTAGTAACTTTTTATAAGGTTTAAGTTTATAAAAACAAAAGACAATATTGTACATTTTAAAGCTGGCGCCACTGTGCATTGTCATGGTTACTATACGTTCGCGTGCTTCGAAATGAAAAATATTGTCTTGTGTTCTTATAAACTTAAACCTTATACAAAGTTACCGGGACTGCACTTTTAGCGTTGACTGTACATTCAAATTTCAATACACACTTTGACATCATTTAAATTATTGTAATATAAAAATTATATAAATGTATTTTTTTATACACAACTTATTAACTTTGCTATATGACAAATAAACTATTAGTTCATATGTAAATACTATATATATATAATACTATACCACCTGGAAGAATGAATAAAAATCGCGGATCTTTAAATAATATTTTCCTTTTAATAAGTTAAAAAAAAAACAACAATATATACATATATACGTAATTATGTACTCTGTTTTTTAATTTCTTTTGATGTGGACTGAACCTATGGTACTTGCTGTCTTAGTTGCAATGACATTGATATGGAATATTCACGACAACTTGATAGCCCATCAGCTAATATATTCCATTGTCACCCTATTCCCTTAGTCGCCTCCTACGACATGCCGGGAAGAAGGGCAGCTAGTAAGCATTCATTTTACCTCCTAGTCTAGAACGGAACAAATAAAAGAACCTAAACAAAATAAACACACATATCACTACATAGTATAAAACAAAGACGCTTTCTTTGTCCCTATGTCCCTTTGTATGCTTAAAACTTTGAAACTACGCAACGGATTTTGATGCGGTTTTTTTAATAGATAGAGTGATTCAAGAGGAAGGTTTATACGTATAATAACATCCATTAAATAGCCAGAAGTGCGAAGCCGGAGCGGGTCGCTAGTATATATATATATAAAACTCACCATAATACTTCAATATATTAGGATGAACTATATTGGGCAGTGTGTATATGGAGACTTCCCGTTGCCATGCCGACATGTTACTATATATCTTTACGGCTACACTTTTAGCACCCAAATTACCACTCCACACCGAACCGAATTTGCCTTGACCTGTAAATGTAATATCACCTTAGAAACTTTTCAAAAACATGTATGAATTTTAATGCGCCGAATACTACGGTGAGGGAAAACATCGTGAGGAAACCTGCTTGTTCCCAGAACAGGTAATAGTGCTTTTAAATGGCGACATGGCTTACCACCTGTCACATTGAGCACTGACTATCTGGTTAACACGTGGGTTGGAGGTTTCAAAAAAATTTATGAATTTCTATGTACATTTTCGCAATAAATAAAAACACATTAACGAAATGCGTCGAATACTACGGTAAGGGAAAACATCGTGAGGTGAGTCGAAACCTTCCTGTTCCCCGAACAGGTAATAGTGCTTGTTAATGGCGACATGGCTTACTGCCACATTGAGTACTGTCTATCTTGTCTACATGTGGGTTCGAGGTGGCCATAGAATTACTACCTTCGCAATTGCGGAGATGGACACCTGAACATCTGACTACCCCACAAGGGTTTATGGTCGTGTACGCGTTTGGCTTATTTATAATAACAGAGTAGCTTTACAAGTACTTATAACCAAAAACTGTATATGAGGATGTTTATGGATGTAAGTAACAATTTATCTCTATTATCCTTACCTATATGTTCGATAAGCGTAATATTATCGACACAGAGTAATCCAGTGGCCAAACCGTCTGGATCCTGGCCCAAATCGCCTGAAAATAAAAACATACATTATAAATACAATAAAAAAGAGGGAGGGAAAATTTCGTGAGGATGTCAACCTATAACTCGGAACAGGCAATATTCAGTATTTTTGGAAAAAAGTCATGAGGAATATTACCTGTTCTTTCATTGTTCCTCATTGTCACTGTCACATGTGAACGCAACGCTAATATTTTGTCAGTGCCACTCGATGGCAACGTACAATTACTTATTACCGGTTCGGTAAACAGGTACGATTCCTCATTACTTTTACCAACGACTACTGAATAATGTGTTCCTAAGGTTTCACACGATGTTTTCTCACCAAACTTACATACATTTCTACTACCTAAACACTCTTAGTCATCTCTTTCACAGTCCTCGCTCTCCTCTGCCTTCTTCAATATACAATCAATCAATCAGCCTATGACAGTCCACTGCTGGACGTAGGCCTCCCCAAGGTAACGCCACAAAACACGATCACTCGTGGCTCTCAGCCAACCTACCAGCGACCTTTTTTAGGTCATCAGTCCATCTGGCAGGGGGGCGTCCTACACTACGTTTCACTTCACACACTTCAATATACGCTTGCTCACAAAGTCTTAATACATGCTTTATTTGTATAAATACAAGAAATACTCGTTTCATAACATAACTTCAATCAGCTGTTCGCTACAGCAGCCATCTTGTTTTTACTGACATTTACTATCCTACGCGCTTAGTGTCACTAATTATCACTGTCACGTGTACACAACGCTGAAATTACGTTAATACCACTCTAGGGCGACGCATAAGTACGCAACTAATCCTTTGTAAATGCCATTGTTACTTATGTATGATGAACACAACGCTGATATTATGTCTGAACCACTCAAGGGCTAAATTACACATTGATCTTTACATAAAGACAACTATTTAAAGACATTGGTGTACCTAGAGTGAAGAATAGAACAACGTGATTGAAAAGGTTAACGTGTGAGTGAAGCCAACCGTTGGCGATCTCTGCCTATAAGTAAAGACGTGAGTATATGTCAAAACACTCTTTTAGTCACCTTTTTCGCAGTCCCCTTTCTCCTCCGCCCTTGGTCCGTCGCACAAGATGCGTTTGCCAGCCAGGGCTATCACTGAGAACGCGATCAGGGCTAGCACGCTGGCCACTGCTATGTTCACCACGTTTAAAGGAGCGATGTGTTGAAGACTTACTATATATTGACTAGCTGGTTGTAGTTATATTGTTAAACCAATATTTAGTGTATTATTAAGCGTCTTTCTTCGATATACGCTTGAATACAATGTCTTAGTGCATGCATTTTTCAGAGAATTTCAATAAATATATGGGTGTAATAATATAACAACAATCAGCTGTTAACTACAGCAGCCATCTTGGTTTTGACTGACATTTACTATTATACACGCTCAATGTCACTAAATGTCACTGTCACGTATACATAACTCTGATATTTTGTCAGTACCACTCGATGGCAACGATATTTTTCTCAAGTACTCTAGTTTACATATTTTTACATACATTTCTACCACCTAAGCACTCTCAGTCACCTTTTTCGCAGTCCGTGCCCTCCTCCGGCCTTCGTCCGTCGCACAAGATGCGTTTGCCAGCCAGGGCTATCACTGAGAACGCGATCAGGGCTAGCACGCTGGCCACTGCTATGTTCACCACGTTTAAGAGAGCGATGTGTTTGAGACTTACTATATATGGACTAGCTGGTTGTAGTTATATTGTTTAAACCAATATTTCGTGTATTAGTAAGCGTCTTTCTTCGATATACGCTTGCCTACAAAGTCTTAATGCATGCATTTTTCAGAGAATTTCAATAAATATATGGGTGTAATAATATAACTTCAATCAGCTGTTCACTACAGCAGCCATCTTGTATTTGACTGACATTTACTATCCTACGCGCTTAGTGTCACTAATTGTCACTGTCATGTGTACACAACGCTGTTATTACGTCAGTACCACTCGATGGCAACGATATTGTTCTCAAGTACTCTAGTTTACATATTTTTACATACATTTCTACCACCTAAGCACTCTCAGTCACCTTTTTCGCAGTCCCCGCCCTCCTCCGGCCTTCGTCCGTCGCACAAGATGCGTTTGCCAGCCAGGGCTATCACTGAGAACGCGATCAGGGCTAGGACGCTGGCTACTGCTATGTTCACCACGTTCAAGGGAGCGATGTGTTTAAGACTGACTATATATTGACTAGCTGATTGTAGTTATATTGTTAAATCAATATTTCTTGTATTATTAAGCGTCTTTCTTCGATATACGTGTGCCTACAAAGTCTCAATGCATATTAAATATTCGATTCATAATATTACTTCAATCAGCTGATCACTACAGCAGCCATCTTGTATTTGACTGACATTTACTATTCTACACGCTCAATGTCACTGTCACGTGTGTACACAACGCTGTTATTATGTCAGTACCACTCGATGGCAACTAACAAGTCATTTATATTACTTACATACATTTCTACCACCTAAACACTCTCAGTCACCTTTTTCGCAGTCTCCCTTCTCGTCCGGCCTTCGTCCGTCGCACAAGATGCGTTTGCCAGCCAGGGCTATCACTGAGAACGCGATCAGGGCTAGGACGCTCGCCACTGCTATGTTTACCACGTTTAAGGGGGCGTGGTTCTGGAGTCTTGTTTGGGCTAGCTGGGGTGTCGGGGTCTCTTCTCGGATTGACACTGGATGGAAAGGAAGACAGATATATTATCAACATTAGCTGAGACAAATCCTATTCACAATTGCGCGGGGTTGCCATGTGCGCTTGGTTCCATAAAAGTAAAAAATTATTTGTATCTACTTGTGTCTATTTGTGTTACTGCGTTTAGTGTGAATAAAAGGAATTTAATTATTATTATTTTTTATAAAGAAAGAAAAACATTTACACATACATTTTACATGTACATACATTTATTCGTGTCCTTTAATCCGTTTCGGAGTCGAGAACCTCGGAGATCTACCTAAGTAAGTATATGAGTATCTCCTAGGTCAGGTTTTAGCATGAATATTGAGATTGTGGTGTTTTATGTAACATTGGTGACAGGTTGCCAGTTTATCGCCCAATAGATAATATTTACCCCTATATACATATGAGATATCAAGGTTAAATACTTATAGTTAACACGTTCGTGGACACATCTGCCGGACCATGTACTTGGGATTTTTTTCTCCATACAAATTATCGCGACGTCCTGGAACGTCTTGTCACATCACAGTATTGATAGGGTTTATGTTAAAAAACCGTGTCAAAAAACACCCAGGACGAACACGTGGTTCACCGTGATATGACAGCAGCCGGCTGACAGGAAGAAAAACGACGTCGGCAATCGTCGTGTGCGTTCGAGAGCCGGATGCCGACACTCACACAGTGACGGCGAATAATTTCTTTGCGTTGTGACATAGGATTCAAAAAAGTCTCGTGATGTGACGCTAACATGTTATTCTTTTATACTATGGCTCTTCAGTTGCTATAAATAGAGGTTAAATTATCACAAAACAATCGGAAATTCCGACGTGTGTACACGTCCGTCACATCGTAATGTTACCTACAGTCCACAGACGTCGTGTCTACGAATGTGTTAAGGTACTTTTAATAAAATAGGTTAAGCAACATGATGAAAAATTCGTATGTAAGTTGTTGGGTTAGAGATTGGTAACAAAATTCTATTACATACATTACCGAGGTATAAAATGCGATATAATTTAAAGGATTAATATGATAAAATACATTTCGGAACCACTCTGTATTGTATACATTTCATAGATGTTGTATATTTTTTTTGCACTGTATACATAAATACATTACCAGTACAAACACATAATGTAAATACAATAAATAATAATAACTGGTCTTTGTGTAATTTAATGTTTGTTTACATATCGAGTATAAATATTTCATAGATATACGTAGGGCCCAGTTATTAATTATTTTATAAAAACTTACATTAAAGTTTACATACAATTATATTTGCATTTTTCTCAGAAAATATACTTACAGAAATCTCCATTACACAGATCCGTGGTACAACAGCAGAATTTGGTGTTAGCATGCACTGGTGTACATACGTCGCAACTCTGCTTACCATGTTTCAATGAGGAACGCCAACAACCTGTAATCAAAAAAGTATTAATTTAAATAAATATCAATAAAAATAAACATCACTACATAGTATAAAACAAAGTCGCTTTCTCTGTCCCTATGTCCCTTTGTATGCTTAAATCTTTGAAACTACGCAATGGATTTTGATGCGGTTTTTTTAATAGATAGAGTGATTCAAGAAGGTTTATATGTATAATAACATCCATTAAATAGTGGAGTAAGCTATATATCTTATACCCGTACGAAGCCGGAGCGGGTCACTAGTTTATACATAAATTGACGATCTCCGTGGCGCGATCGGTTAGACACCTGAACGCTAATCGTGAGGTCCCAAAGATTCGCGGTGGAGGCAGAGTTAAGAACTTCGCTTTGCTTCTGCTTTCCAGTCTGCTCGTTGATTATATATGCTATATATGTATTTATCTATGTATAATAAGTATATATTTCTTAGATATACGTTAACTAGTACCGGGTTAGTGTGAGTGTAGTGTGTCGTGCTTTGAATTAACAAAAAATCCAATTGTGAGGGTAGACAGTCATTAGCTGAAACGAACAACGGGTGAAATAAATGTAAATCTTTATCAATTTAATGTCTCGTGATACAACCCGGTCTCACATAGTAAATAAAATGGGTATAAATCTCGAGTGTATAAAAATAACTAATACAAATTCTATATATAATATACACCACCAGTCGTCTATGGTTTGTCAACAAAGTCAGCAGCTCAGTGAAAGTTGAAAATACAAATAATTATTTTCGGCTGAATATTTAGGCAATTGTGATGCCAAACTGGCTAAATATGTTTGCTTTGGGATTATATTTAGATTCTCAACTGGAACGAACCAAAGAACAAGGAAGAGGAGAAGAATTGGTGTGCGTTCGCGCAGCGGAATGTTGTTGAATTTAAAGATTTTAATTATGCAGATATTTAGTGTATGACGTCGTATAATTGTGTATGGTAAAAAAAAATTTGTGCACGCAGCCATTGTGGAGAAATTCACCAAAAACGAACGTTCGCCCAGCGGAACTTTTTTTGATCCATTGACTTTAGAAGAAAAGAGATGTGTCCAAAAATTAGTGTGTATTTGTGTGTAATTGTGTATGTATGAATAAAATTAGTGCATGCATAAACTTCGGAGAAATTCAAGTTTCCGCTGCGCGAACGTTCGGCCATTAGCTAGTTTTCATACAAAGCGCTTACATAGAGAGCTGTAGATTTTTACATACGTTGTTTTGAATTTGTTTATATTTGTTTAATAAACAGATTTAGAAAAAATCGTAAGGCTTAAAAGATAAAAATATAAACGTAAAATACGCTTATTAGGTCTTAGTTCTTAAAGTATGCACTTTGGGGTCTAGATTTTCACGTTTATACAAACCTTGTAAGTGTCTGCAACACGTTGCCAAGTATCAATGATGTTCCGTTAGTAATTAAAGAGTTATAGGACAATTTACCACGAATAGATCACTGTTTACAAAGCAGTCAAATATCATGACGTTCTAAAGGAATTGCATGGTAAAATGTATGCCAATAATTAGTGTATTCATTCAACTATTCACATGTAAAATTTCATGTCATTAAATTCAGTAATTAAAGAAAAACAATTATAATACTGACGAAGCATCGAAAACCTACATAACCCGACCAAGTTCGGATAGCTACAAAAAAGCGGCCGTGCAATATATTTAGGTAACATCCCAAAATTTACAGTATAATACCGGTATTGAATTGGTACAGGTGATAACACAATTGTTGTTTCGATATTATTTATAGGTCATTTATTTTTGTACACCTACTTTTTTAAATGTATTTGACTATGACAGAAAGTAGGTACCCTTTACGTAGGTACTTTATTTAAGTATGCGCTTGAGACTTGAGATATAATCTAAATACAGTGTAAACTCTTTATAACATTATTCTCTATAACGATAAACTCTCTATAACATAGAAAAGACCACAATTTGGTTGGTTTACCTTAAAACCCATACATTGATACACTCTTTATAGCGCAGCCGCCATTCTCTATTACGAAGAATACTTAATTGTGGTCTTTTCTATGTTATAGAGAGTTTATCGTTATAGAGAATAATGTTATAAAGAGTTTACACTGTATTTAGATTATATCTCAAGTCTCAAGCGCATACTTAAATAAAGTACCTACGTAAAGGGTACCTACTTTCTGTCATAGTCAAATACATTTAAAAAAGTAGGTGTACAAAAATAAATGACCTATAAATAATATCGAAACAACAATTGTGTTATCACCTGTACCAATTCAATACCGGTATTATACTGTAAATTTTGGGATGTTACCTAAATATATTGCACGGCCGCTTTTTTGTAGCTATCCGAACTTGGTCGGGTTATGTAGGTTTTCGATGCTTCGTCAGTATTATAATTGTTTTTCTTTAATTACTGAATTTAATGACATGAAATTTTACATGTGAATAGTTGAATGAATACACTAATTATTGGCATACATTTTACCATGCAATTCCTTTAGAACGTCATGATATTTGACTGCTTTGTAAACAGTGATCTATTCGTGGTAAATTGTCCTATAACTCTTTAATTACTAACGGAACATCATTGATACTTGGCAACGTGTTGCAGACACTTACAAGGTTTGTATAAACGTGAAAATCTAGACCCCAAAGTGCATACTTTAAGAACTAAGACCTAATAAGCGTATTTTACGTTTATATTTTTATCTTTTAAGCCTTACGATTTTTTCTAAATCTGTTTATTAAACAAATATAAACAAATTCAAAACAACGTATGTAAAAATCTACAGCTCTCTATGTAAGCGCTTTGTATGAAAACTAGCTAATGGCCGAACGTTCGCGCAGCGGAAACTTGAATTTCTCCGAAGTTTATGCATGCACTAATTTTATTCATACATACACAATTACACACAAATACACACTAATTTTTGGACACATCTCTTTTCTTCTAAAGTCAATGGATCAAAAAAAGTTCCGCTGGGCGAACGTTCGCCCAGCGGAATCAGTTTTTGGTGAATTTCTCCACAATGGCTGCGTGCACAAATTTTTTTTTACCACACACAATTATACGACGTCATACACTAAATATCTGCATAATTAAAATCTTTAAATTCAACAACATTCCGCTGCGCGAACGCACACGAAGAATTGGACGTCCACTTCGTTTTTCTTCGGTTGTAGCGGCTGGCGGCGTTGGTGTAACCACGGCGACTGAATTACAAGTGCAAACGCCGTGACATCAGTGTTTGTACTTGAGCCGACATAACCTTAGCGGTGAATGGCTTATTAAAGAAACAAAAAAATATATATATTCACCACGTACCTTGTCCCAACACAGTAACATTGGCCTCGTCTCGCCACCACAGCGTGTAACACGATGCGGTTGAATCCGTGCACTGTTCTACTTGTACCATCTCACCGGACGGTAACAGGCGCTCTGTGATTATACCTGGCGTATCTGTTTGGAGGTATAACATAGAATTACATATACACAATAGTTATTTTTAAACACTCGCGATTTATACTCATTTTAATAATTATGTGAGACCGGGTCAAATCACGATAAATTTATAAAGATAAGTGATTACCTTTATTTTGAGTCTTCCCGCGACCACGGACTATGCAACTGGGTCGAAACGTCGGGCAAAATAAAGGTAATCACTTATCTTTATAAATTTATCGTGATTTGACCCGGTCTCACATAATTATTAAAATACATATACACAATTATAGAATTAAAATAAAAACGGTAGAATTTCAATGCTAAGAGTCAACCAGTGTCAGGCAAATGTTTTGACTTTCAACGAATGTACTGTACATGTACTTATGTTGAATAAAAACATTTGTCTCTGACTTTATAGTAAATAGTATAAATCAAATCGACGACGAATGAATTCGACGTAGCTCAGTTGTTTGGGGCTTGACTCTGTATCAGTGTGTATAGGGTTCAAATCCAGCTTGAGCATGCACCAATGAAAATTAAGTTTAATGAATTTCTATGTACATTTTCGTAATAAAAACACATTTACGATATGTGTCGGTTACTATGGTGAGGGAAAACATCGTGAGGAAACCTACTTGTTCCCCTAACAGGTAATAGTTAGTACTTGTAGATGGCGACATGGCTTACCACCTGTCACATTGAGTACTGACTATCTGGTCAACACGTGGGTTCGAGGTGGTCATAGAATTATTACCTTCGCAATTGCGGAGATGAACACCTGAACCTCTGACTAGCCCGCAAGGGTTAATAATGGTTGTGAACACGTTTGTCTTTTTTTATATAAATCAAGTATATTTGGTGTACGTAGTGTGAACAGAAGAGCATGCATGAGAAAGTTAATAAGTGTGAGTGAAGCAAGAGAGATTTGTCAGGATCATTAACCCTTGCTGAGTAGTCAGAGGTTCAGTTGCGAAGACAGTAATTCTATGATCACCTCGAAACCACTTGTAGACCAGATAGTCAGTACTCAATGTGACAGATGGTAAGCCATGACGCCGTTTACAAGCATTATTACCTGTTCGGGGAACAGGTAGGTTTCCTCACGATGTTTTCCCTTTCAGTATTCGACGCATTTTATAAATGTATTTTTATTACAAAAATGTACATAGAGATTCATTAAACTTTATTTCCATTGGTACATGCTCAAGCGGGATAATATAATGATATAACAAATAATAAGAATTATATATACACTATGTTCTAGTCTAGTTTGGGACGTAAAAAGAATGCTAACTAGGTTGCATTCACATTTATCTGATGCCGTGTGTTGTGACGGCTTATATTGTGTTGCATCACAAGCGATACCGGTTCCAATATCGTTAGTTGACTAATTACTAAATATTTATTTATGGGATATATTCACCATATTGAACAAAAAATATATAGTAGGTTACCATATAACATATGATAATTGAACGATGTTATTGAAATGAAACTTTGATAACTAGTACTCAATCTTAAATATAGTCACTACGCAGTTATGTTAATAACTACTGCCATCTATCGTTTAAATTGAGTAAAAAAAATACTTTTATCAAAACGGGATGTTATTATATAGTTATATGTTATCAAACATAACTACTAGTTCTTCCAGGCATGTCGTAGAAGGCGACCAAGGGACTAGGTGTAAATACAACCTGTCACCAATGTTCTATGTGAGATTGCAATTCAAATATTTGTTTTCCCATAATATTATATTTATTTTCCTATAATATTATATGTATATACAGGGTGAAATTTTCATCCCTGGCAAAACTTCAAGGGTAGATTATATGATCAAAATTATGCAGCCTGGCGTAATTACTTTAGTACCCTCCAGTACTAAAATATGGAGAAAAGCCTCCTCAAAGTTTGGGAGCCAATTCAGAATACATGGACGCCCTACATTATTTCATTCATAAGTTCTCATCCAATTAAACATCTTTCAACTCCCAAAACAAAAAACTATCAACAACAAAACTAACAACTATCAACAACAAAACACCCAAGTAAAAATCTAAAAATTTTTACTAAAATCTATTTCTGGTGTACCCAATGCCGGTCTAGGGTATGAAGATAAGGCGTCATCATCATCACTACGGTTTACCTGCTGTTTCATACCCAAAAACATAAGTTTTATTGTTTCCATGCTTCCAATGAAAATTATCAAAACACATTACACATACATGGTACACAATGACAAATACAATTCCATTTCACTAGTTCTTCAATCTTTGTTCATTTTAATCCATATCAATAACTATTAAAACTAATAATAAATAATTTCAAACGTTATTATCATCTTGCGAATGTCGTTGGAAATTTTTAACAATAACAATTCAATAAAAATTAAAAACAATTCAATTTAGAGTAATTCTATTTTTTTTTTAATTTAATGGTCTGGTTACATGTCTCAAAAGTACATGAAATTATTAGTGACAAAATAGTACATATCACATAAGTAAAATAAGTAATTTTATTATTCTTGATTAACTTTTCTTTGATTTATTCTTCATCTCATGTATATTTATTAATTAGTCATACAAAATATTTATTCTCGTAGTAAGTCGAAAGTATGAAATGTAATGCACTTCACCCTGGCTGTATGACGCAACCTTTACTTTTTCTTTACATTTATCTGTGGCTAATTTATTTATTTGACTATGTTTGTTACGCTATGGCGGTAAACAGTATTCTTGTTGTCTGAATTTATAATTTCATGTTAAATTGCTATTTCGTCGTACAATAATGGTGGATGATGTTTATTAATGATGTGAAAGTAAAACATGGTTTAGTTTTGTCAATGTAAATTCATAATTTAGTGGAAATGAAGTGAAATTAGTTACTGAAATGCTTTCGAGATTATAATTATCAAAATGAAACATAGAAATTTTAATGGAATCAAATGTTTTAAAGAACTTATCAAAGCGTACTATGGGAGATTAATTAGTAACCAGCATTGAGTAAACACGCGATTCAATTAAGTACAATCCCTAACCGGCTAATATTCATGTTGTGTTATTGTGTGTAGTGATGATTATTTGGATTAAATAAAAGAATAGTGCTTAACATTGTCATAATTAATGTTTAAAGGAAACCATTCGAGTATGTTCTATTGGCATCCTGACCTGTGAAACAGGTCTCAAGGATAATGAAAAAAGTTTCATTCAAGATGTATCCTCGTCCACAAACACCATATTTCCATAGACAATACATAGAACGTAAACTAACAATTTATGAATGAACATGACCTTGGTAAGTAGTACGTAAATAGGGTACCCATGTGTTAGGGAAAATTAAAAATGAAAATTAAAAAAAATGTCCTAAATTTCCAAAAATTTCCTACCCTTTTTATTATGAAAATGGGTTCTATAGGTGCTGCTAATAACCAGGTTAAAATTTTGCCAGTTATGAATCTGTCACCCCTGTATATTTGCTATACTATAATATTATGTACTGCAGAGTTGGACGTTTGCAGGTTGACAAACTCTCGCTTGATGAACAAACGCATCAGTTAACCAACAAATGTGGACGTGTGTGGACGTGTTTGTAACAGTAGTGTGGCACAATGATAAAATAATGCAATCAACAGAATTATTTCATTTAAACCATTACTATGGGATTCTTTTAGAAAAGAATAGCAAGATAAAAACAAAAATAAATTAATAATGAAGATACTATAACAAAGAATGGTATATGGACAGCTAATATTGACTTTAACAATGTTTCCACAACATCAACAATGTTGATCAACTGTTGCTCAATCAATCAATCATCCGTTGGGGCAAAGCGGTTCTCGAACCACCGCGTCTCGGTAAACGTAGTGTAGGACGCCCCCCTGCTAGATGGACCGATGACCTGAAAAAGGTCGCTGATAGTGGTTGGCTGAGGGCCACGAGTGATCGTGTTTAGCGTACCCTTGGGGAGGCCTACGTCCAGTGGACTGACATAGGCTGATTGATTCCAGAACATCAACAATGTTGATCAACTGTTGCTAAACTTCTGTTTACCATTAATATGGGGCTTTAAATATACATTTACTAGTATCCTTAACGCAATTATAGTTTTAAGAGATTCGCGATTTATACTCATGATTAATAGCAAACGGGACTTATCGCGTATGTTTGTAAATAATAAAGTTACCTTTATTAACCCGACGTCGGGTCGGGTTAATATAAACGTCGGGTTAATAAAGGTAACTTTATTATTTACAAACATACGCGATAAGTCCCGTTTGCTATTAATCATCCTTAACACAAGTATCAAGGGGCTAGTTAAGTGCTGAAGTGTCCTATATTCTATCACTATACACATTGACGACCTCCGTGGCGCGATCGGTTAAACACCTGAACGCTAATCGTGAGGTCCCGGGTTCGATTCCCGGTGGAGGCAGAGTTAAGAACTACGCTTTTCTACTGCTTTTCAGTCTGGTCATTGATTATATATGCTATATATGTATTTATCTATGTATAATATGTATACATTTCTTAAATATACGTTGACTAGTACCCTAAACACAAGTCTTAAATGTACTTACCAAGGGGCTAGTTCAATAGTGCTGAACTGTCCTATATTCTATTACTATAGTATATTCGCTTTAAGAAAATAGTGACGTCATCAAGGTCTCCATGATTTAACCAATGAGATTTTATAGGGGTTGTCTGTTATTGGTCAATGTGACTTCTTTTCTCATTTACTCACGTCTCATTGGTCAGTTTGCCCTCTGATTATCATGACGTCACTATTTACTTAACGCGAATAGACTATACACACATTACTTACCAAAATTATCATTTTCCACGACTTGAGCGTTCTTGTCATCTTCGTAAGATGGTGTGACACTCATTGCTACTTTCTGTATCTTGTATAGGCATGATATACCTGGCGTTTTGACTATGGGTGCGTCTGTTACTATTTGCGCTGCCTTTACCTGTAAGTATACATAAAACATACGTTATACAGGCCGGCCTAGTAAGAAATAAGACAGTCAGATTATTGAATATTGAAACAGGGTGATGTTAGAAGGACCTATGACCGCCAAGTGTGTATGAATGGTTTGTAAGGATCGGGACAGATGGGGGATCCGTGACCTCTGTATACCCCTAACAGGTGATCAGGAGTGATGTGTATGTATGTATGTACAAATAAAACATAATGGTGATTCTTAGTGCCTTAGGCAATTTATTTCTTTGCAGATGGGATACCAACCTATCATGAAGATCTCCTAAAAATTTTACTTCTCAAGACACTAATAGTAATATAAAGCTAACTTTCCTTAGCTTTATATTACTATTAGTGTCCTACCGTGAAAAAAAAAGTGTTTAATTGGTATGGCATTATGTATATTATATCTGAAATTGTAGTTTGATTACATTCAACAGGATGATGATGATCCAAATAACCACAGGTTTATCAGAAAAATTACCTAAATATTTTTGTTATTGAAGAGTGTATACATACCTTATATTTCTCCTCCTTTCTCTCTTTAATCTGTGCATTTGGCTTCACTTCTGTATCCGCCGTATCCAAGTCATTCAAACTTGTCACTTTGACAGCTACCTCCCTATCAAAACTCCTTTTGAACCTTTTACTCTTTTCTGTCACTGGCCAATGATTATCCGATACTGCCGCAGTTGTACGTCTATGGTGGTACTTTGTAAAGGTCCTTACGTATGGAGTTTGCTTCGTATGTTGTATACCATTTTTGGAGTTGGAACCCTCGTTAGTTGCGGCTAGTGTTTGGATTATAAGGAGAGTGAGATATATGAGCATATATCCCATTGCTCCGTTTGCGACCCTCATTGTATCCAGGTCTATGTCATTTCTGGAATAAATAAATAATTAAAAATATATTCAATAATTGAAGTCAAAAGAATATGTGTCCATATCCAAAATTTTATGATGGCCTAACATGCCTTAGAAATTTTGGATATGGATATATTTTATTAGATAGGCAAAAGCCAACGTGATAGATAGTGTTTATTGCCATATACGGGAACTGGCAATTACCCGTAGATAGTTAGGGTTCCTTGCAATGGTTTCTCACACTATTATGAACTGCAAATTATGTATGCTAAAAAAAACACATTGTTGTATTTCATTCATTGGTAGATGCCCGAGGTCTTTCCCACTGGGCGACAGTTGCTATTTTACAATACATTATTTACTGAAATATTAACAGATATCACTGTAACATTTGGCCATGTTAATGCTGTTTCATTTGCAAGACATAATATAGGACGTGAATATATAATAATTATAAAGAATGCATAACAAAAGAACCATCAAAATATTACAAAGTAAATTATTATCATTCTTATTATTTTATTAAGACTTTTTACTATTTATACTAAAAGTTAAGTAATTTTTCCCAGTACAAAAAGATATATTAGATTCAAGTAATAAATTAATATCCTAGCAACGATTCTACAGTATACAAATCAAAAGTAGTACGCAGATATACGCAATGCATTATTGATTTTTTTATAGTTACACGGAAGTGAACTGGCAAATTTCACCATTATTACCCCTGTTATATTCCATTCTATGAAACGAAGAACACTGAAGGATATTCATATTCTAAAACATACATAAATTACAATGATTTTGAATTATTTACTAATACAACTACGCTCTATTTTCGAGATGAATTTATATGAGTATAGCAGATAAATGGGTAAAAAACTTACCCGTAAATTAAGTAACACTATTCTTAGTTGTTTTATGTCACATAAAAGGGTACGTAGTTAATATTTAAGCTATTTTCCATTGAAAGAAACATTCACGTAGAAGTAAAACATTCTTCGAAAATCAATAGCAAGCGAACTAAAGCATGTTGACAAAGTTGACAAACAGCAGGCAGTGCAGATTCGATAGAGAGATTAAGTCTACAGTTAAGTTGCCTACTCACTTGCCTTATCTCTGAAATTAATTCTTCTTATACCGCAATAGAAAATGGTGATCAAGCACAAAATTGTGCAAATAAGGTGAGATAAAATTGCATAGGCAGCTTTAGTATTTTTGGGTCTTCAGCTAAATAGACGTCTGCCTGTTGCTCCACCCCGTCTCTGCTATCTTCTTATGTTAGATACATGATTAGTTTTTATACAGTGATATGCAGAATATGGTTTATCTAATTAATCAGTTCTCATCGCTTCAGCTCGACCGACATTTAAAACATAGAACATAGGCTTTAACTAATAATCGCCTCAATAAATACTCTTACATTAGATTTCCCTTCTTCAACTTAGACCAATATATCTTACTAGATCGTTGTACTAGTACTGTATCACAGGTGTTATTATACTAGGTTTTGCCTCCTAAAGCAATACCAAAGTGATTGAGACACCGAACAATGTACCCTTTCTACTGCTACTTGGTTCTGTAATCTACCGTATTATTTTTTTTAACAGAATTCACAATATTTCGGTCTGTTTATTCTTCCATCGTATTGTCATTGATCTTAGTATAATTTTGTATATGTAACACTATCCTTAAAACTACATCAAGCAGACTGGTCTTTATCTGTGGAGGTTTCTTGCTCATCTTTTCCTTTTTTTGTTGTATTTGTTTGATGGTTTATGAAGGTGGGTGTGTAATGTTAAATAATTGTGTACATACCTTCTTTTTTAGAATAAAACTGCATAATAGTACAGTTGCGAGTGCGTGTATCGTCTCAATTCGCACAGGACCTGTCGTCGGAGCATAAGCCATGGAAACCAGGAGCTACAATTCGGCGCCGCCAGATATAAATGCCGACTTAGAACGCGCTCATTTCAAAAGTGTTGTAGCTGCTTTTAAACATTACAAGTAAGTTATACAATAAATCTAATCCAAAATTCATATCTGACTATAAAAGAGCTATGCTTAAATTGTTTTAAAGTCTCTTAGGTTAAGTTTCATTTAGTTCCATCAAAACTTGTTTAAACTTAATAGTATAATTTGATTCAATTATACCTTATTAGGATGAATAAATCTTCCTTTGTTTACGCGCGTTAGCTCTCGGTTCATTATAATAAAGCATGTAACGAGTGAGTTATTTTGCTTTAAGTTTAAGGTTATCTTTTTATTGAAAAGTAAATAAAATCGCACCAGTTTCAAAGTCATAAACTTTTTAAATCTTGATAAGGGTTTATAGTTATTAAATTTCGCAGGCGTTTATTAATTTTTCTGTGCATTAATTGAATTTGAAGGATGATGCAATTTTAGTGCTTATAAAGTCTAGTAAATTATGACATAATAAATTGAGTATTAGATAGTTAGGCTGATACATATACAAGCTTCATACTCAATAATCCTTTTGGGGTAGTCAGATCTTGAGTGACCACTTTCATGTTCTTGATAACAAAACAAACTCCATGTTTCACCAGATAGTCAGCACCAGATAGTCAGCTCCCACTGTGACAGATGTTCCTTCTCTCTGTTTAAAGGCATGCATACACATCCATGTTCTACAGAGAAGTAGGCAAAGACCAGTGCTAGTTTAAGATGTAAAAATAATGCTAACTAGCTGCTATTCTTTCCGCATGTCATAGGAGGCAACTAAGGGACTAGGGGTATAATTTATTAGGCGATAGGCTAGCAACGTGTCACCAATAATCCATAATACATGACAGCCCTAATATACATGCTAAGAAGTGAACAAGAAGTTTTTTCCATGGTGCCAAGGTTCTGTCTAACCCGAAAGGGATTTAATAATAGTTGTAAATTTGATTTGTACATGTTTAATTTCTAATTTTGTCTTGTTTGATTTGTAAACTTTTTGTATTGTGTATGTTTTTGTGGCTGTAAATAAATGCTTTATTATTATTGATATTTATTGTTTGAATATTTAAGTAAGCAGAGATCAGGGCTTTCAAGTCAACCCAACAAACTTTTGACATCCCCATACTCACTCTGCAGTAATAGATATTTCTAATGTCTCCCTTATAAAATATGTCATCTTGTCTAACTGTCATAAATATATTTGATTTCACAGAATACATTCTTTACAAAGGATAAACAAATCCGAGAAGATAATATCGAAATTACCACCGAAACACCAAGAACGTTTAGAGAAGTACAAAAAGTACTTAACGAAGTTCAAACAGTGTATCGAAGCGAATGACCAGATCGTGCAACTTATCGTAAAAGACGTAGAGACAATGTTTGACAACGTAGACCATAGTCCGGATATTACGGAAATGAACGGTAGTGGCCAGATTGCGTTTAATTATAATGACGGGGACATGACGAATGGGTTTGAGAACGCACTGTGGGAGAAGCAGCATAAAGTACAACAAGATGTTGAAAAAGTTAGTTGTAATTTGAATATTTTATATTTCTGTACGTTTCACAACATAGGGTCCTAATTCGACGTAGCTCATTTGTTTGGGGCTTGACTCTGTATTGAGGGTACAGGGTTCAAATCCCTCTTGAGCATGTAGAAATGAAGTTTAATGAATTTCTATGGACATTTTCATAATAAAAATAAATTTACGAAATGCGTTGAATACTACAGTGAGGGGAAAACATTGTGAGGAAACCTATCTGTTACCCGAAAAGGTAATAGTTAGTGCTTGTAAATTGTGACATGGCTTACCACCTGTCACATTAAGTACTGACTATCTGGTTAACATGTGGATTTAAGGTGGCCATAGAATTACTACCTTCGCAGTTGCGGAGATGGACACCTGAAGATCTGACTACATCGCAAGGGTTAATGGGCGTGAACGCGTATGTTTGTACGTTTCATAGTTAAGATGCTTGTTAACGAATTATATTTCTATTTATAAGTGCTAATTGGTACTCAATTTAGAGTAATATGCTATATATGTACTTAACTACAACCATTTTCCCTTAATAGTCAGACATTTGTACTTGATCATCAGGTAGTCAGTGCCTAATATGACAGATGCTATTTCTTGTCACCTCCGACTACCCTAAAAGAGATTTACAGTAATGAATGTATGTATGAAAAGCCTGAGTAATTGATTAAACTAAGTTTGTTTGGTCCCATGCTAGCTGGGATGTAAATAGAATGTCAACTAGCTGCCATTCTTTGTCGTATGTCATAGGAGGCGAGAAGGCACTAGGGTTAAATGAAATCTATTGGACGATAAGCTAGCTAACTTGTCAATATTCTATATGTCATCACAACCCCTATATTATGCTAATAATATTCCATGTGACATCAAAACCACACTATGCATGCTAATAAGTGACCAAGAAGATGTATTCATCTACAAGATCCTGTCCACCCAGAACGAAATTGAATATGTACACTATATTGAGAGAAGATTATGGTTTTTGCAATTCTTATGATCAACATATTTACAAGTATTATATATAATTATTATAACCGCCAATAATCCAAATAACCAATAGATAACATGTATGTTATATCTATGGGTTTACAGGTACAGTCAGTATTGAAGAATCTAGTCAGGGATTGGAGCGAGGTGGGCGCGTCGGAGAGGGAGCAATGCTACAAGCCAATCATAGACGAGATCATGGACCAGTATCCCGTTGAAGAGTGGTGAGTGATTTGCACTATAATTATAATAAATTTTACTACTACAAGACACAAGAAGACATAATGTCGTTGTGCCTGGAAGAACCGATAAAGACAAAATCGTAACTTTTGATACAAGACAAATAACTATTTCTTACGTATTTTAGGACACGTAATTTTGTTTGAACGATACATAGCGTAAAAAGCTACGTACGTACTCTTTTGAGATATCACAAAACGGATTTCACAGGCATGACGGGTGTAGGAAGGAAGAGTTCAGACAGAAAAAGGATCATTTTTCTTAAAATAATGTTTATTGGTTTTTCCAGGTGCAACAACGATAATACAATTTACTTATACTACTTTATTTATTAATATAATACACAGCAAACTAGTTGCCGTTCTTCCCGGCATGTTGTAGAAGGCGCCTAAGGGACTAGGAGTCCATGCAATCAGTTTATGATTTAAAAATTTATTTTTTATAAATATATAAATTTATTATTATTAAAAATTTATTTTCATTTTTGACTTATTACAGAAAAAACAGCAATTTTTACTCAATTAATATGAATCAAATATATCACATAAATGATAAACTGATCATATGTGTGTGTGTGTATATGTATGTTTTATGTATATGTACATTATAACATATATTATATTTATTAAATAAAATAAAACTAAGTAAATATGTAGGTACAAATTAAAACAAACAGTTATATTTAATTAATTAGATATTATTTCTTTATTTATTTATTGTCATGGTCAAATGATTTTATTCAACATAAGTACAAGTACGGTACATTCATTGAAAGTCAAAACATTTGCCTGACACTGGTTGTCTCTTAGCATTGAAATTCTACCATTGGTTCGGAAGCCCTGGCTCGGAGAAGAACCAACAAGAAACTCCAGCTTTCGTATATACGGATATTTTGCCCAGTGCCAGTTACAAAAACAAATTATACAGAAAAATAATAATAATTGAATAAAGATACACCCGTGACATACATGTATGCTAATCAATACTTAAAACCAAATTAAAACTATCTTCATATCTGTCACATATGCCTCTATCCGCGTATACAGCATCATATAATATATATTATATTAATACATTTATTCATATGTCCCATATAAAACTAAAACAAACATTTCCGTAAACAAGCCGTCGTCAAACCACCAGACAGACAGTTTGTTCAAGTGATAATTGTATACACATATGCATTGATTGAGTTCATATTTGTTTGGTAACTGGTTATCTTGTGACCTGGATTAGTGAATTCAGGTGGTACGCCCTAATTTAGTAAGTAATAGCGTATTGGTATACTGGATTTTGTCAGATTTGTCTGGATTATTATATATAGGAGATAAGTTAATTTTAGTTTTGTATGAAGGAAGCTACCTATTCCTAAGGTGATTGTACAGACACATAGAACACTTATGCTCATTTATTTTTATTTTTCTTACTATAAATCTTTTATTTACTTTTTATATATAAATTATGATGTTGGACAAGTGAAATTCTAAGTACTTCTAGGAATACATATGTGTGTATTTATACAAAAACTACCTACAATAAAATTAAGCAACTTTGCAAAAAGCATTATAGTATAATCGCATCATGTTCACACCATTTGACCAATGACACATGACAATAGTTGTCTGCAATTGGTCAATGTGACTTTTTTTCTCATTTACTCACGTCTCATTGGCCAGTTTAACCTCTTTATCATAACGTCACTATTTACTTGACGCGAATAGCCTATAGTGGACAGGGCCCCCTTATAATGTTAATATTTGGACATTATTACACCAATTGAACTAGCCCCTTGGTAAGTACATTTAAGACTTGTGTTAAGAATATTAGTCAACGTATATTTAAGAAATCGATACATATTATACATAGATAAATACATACATATCATATATAATCAACAACCAGACTGGAAAGCAGAAGAAAAGTGTTGTCCTCAACTCTGCCTCCACCGGGAATCTTTGGAACCTCACGATTAGCGTTCAGGCGTCTAACCGACCGCGCCACGGAGGTCGTCAAATGTGTTAACAACTGTACTATAACACCCATACCTCTTTCCAGTGACCCGGGAAGTATTAAGATCCTAGTGCCAGGAGCCGGCTTAGGCCGTCTGGTCTGGGAGTTAGCAGTCAGAGGCTATACCTGTCAGGGGAATGAGTTTTCACTCTTTATGCTGTTCGCCAGTAACTTCATACTGAATAAGTGCGTTAAGGTGAGTCTATTAGTCTTTTGTATAAAGAAATCATACATACACATCACAGCTGGGGTTTAAGTCCCCTATCGCTTTTAGCACAAACGGAGTTCCGTATCTGATCAGTAATATTGTGAAGTTGGCAGTAGATGAACAAAAGTGAAAAATTTCACTATTAAAATTGGCAAATTTTGCTTTAAAAATGGCAAGTATTCTTTTTACGTCCCAGACTAGTACGGAATCGGTTAGTATTTATTTTATACCTCTCTTTATATACTCTCTCTACAGGTAAACGAGTACAGAGTCCACCCGTGGGTCCATCAGTACGTGAACAACGTGTCATGCGAGCACCAAGGGGGCAGCACTGCGGTCCCCGACGTGCCACCCGGGGACCTCGTGCATAGTGGCACCCTATCCATGACGGCTGGGGACTTCCTCAAGGTGAGACGGGTTGTTAGTACAGTCAGCACCAAAAGTCGATGAACAGAATCAACTTAACAAAACACCTGTTCACAATAAAATGCCATAAGTTATAGTCGCAACTAGGAAACAAAATAGCCTGTACATCAGTACAAAATAGCCTGATGTACAGACTATTTTGTTTCCTAGTTGCGACTATAACTTATGGCATTTTATTGTGAACAGGTGTTTTGTTAAGTTGATTCTGTTCATCGACTTTTGGTGCTGACTGTACATCGCTTGATTGGTTCATTTGTAGTTGGACTAGCGTTTCATTTGGATTGTCCAATATTTGAAAAATGGGCCCTCAATCCAGATGCACACCAATATATCACGTATGCCTAAGTATTACGTAGTATTTCCTTTCACTATGCTATGCCGACGTGCCTTTAGTGGCGTAGTAGTTATAAATATACTAGTGACCCGCTCCGGCTTCGCGCGGGTATAAATATAGCCTACTCCACTATTTAATGGATGTTATTATACATCAAACCTTCCTCTTGAATCACTCTGTCTCTTAAAAAAAACTGCATCAAAATTCGTTGCGTAGTTTCAAAGATTTAAGCATACAAAGGGACATAGGGACAGAGAAAGCGACTTTGTTTTTTATACTATATAGTGATAAGCTATAAAACCTATAATTTTCAAGTGCATATATTATACATATATTGTATTGACGACCTCCGTGGCGCGATCGGTTAGCTGCCGGAACGCTAATCGTGAGGTCCCCAAGATTCCCGGTGGAGGCTGAGTTAAGAACTACGCTTTTCTTCTGCTTTCCAGTCTGGTTGTTCATTATATATGCTATATATGTATTTATCTATGTATAATATGTATATATTTCTTAAATATACGTTGACTAGTACCCTTAACACAAGTCCTAAATGAACTTACCAAGGGGCTAGTTCAATTGATGTAATAATGTCCAAATATTATTATTATTGGTTCATTTATAGCTGTGTCACCTATGAAGACCTTTAATTTCATAGTACATATATCCTTTGTCCCGATCTTGATGAACTACTTTCGCTTCATTGACACTCATACAGATTCGTCGGTTATAGGTACTTCTAACGTCCACCCTTTTTCTATATTGCGTCTATCTGACTTTTATATGTTTTATTAGGCCGGCCCCTACGTAACCGCCCTTCCATTTCACCCACTTGTATTAATTTTATCAATCAATTCCATAGACTTCTATGAAATAGACTTTTGTTCTACATATACATACATTCGCGTTCTTTAATCTCTTTCGGGGTGGTCAGAACCTTAAAGATATCTCCTAGGTCACTTTTTATCATGAACATTGGGGTTGTGATGTCATAGCGACATTAACACGTGCACAGCGGGACTCTGTCCATGACAGCCGGGGACTTACTCAATGTATGCAACATGTAAGCATACATATAAACAGGCGCATTAGTCCATGAAAGCTTTTTGCAAAATAACAGTTCAGTATTAGATTGGTAATAAACCATTAAAATAGGCATTACTGTCAAGTATCGCTTTAAAAATGGTGAAATTTGTCACTTGCTAATCCACTATCGACTTCACATTATTACTGATCTGATACTGAACTGCGTTTGTGCTAAAACACATTAGTGGACTAAGGCCCCATTTCTCTACTTTCCTAACTAGATTTGTAGAGACTATTAGGCCACCTAGAACGGGTGACAAATCTCTTGCTTCACTCACACCCATTAACCTTCTCATACATGCTCTTCTGGTCTTCACTACGTACACCCGCCTTGAGAAGAATGTATCAATGTGCTCGCATCCTGTCACCAATGTTATTACGCTTTCACAATCCCCAATATTCACACTAATAGCAACCAAGGAGGTATAAGAGCTCTAAGGTTCTGTCCACCCCGAAAGGGACTAAAATACGTTAATGTATATGTATGAATATACTAAAATGTTAAATTTTGTTATTTTGGTTTTGATCGAAATACTATTGTACGCCAGAAGAGGCAGCCCATGCTAATTCTAAGAAAAAATTGCACACCCTATTTACGCAGGTGCCACTAATATAGTTTCTATATATTCAAGCCTTTATCCCTTCCAGGTATACACAGAGCCGAACGAATGGGATTGTGTGGCCACATGTTTCTTCATAGACTGCGCGCCCAACGTGATAGAGTTTATAGAGAACATCTATAATATACTGCAGCCTGGTGGTCTTTGGGTGAACCTGGGACCTTTGCTGTATCATTACAGGTGAGTTTTAGTACATACATATGACGACTTCTGCTTGAACGCTTGAACTTGACTCTGTATTAAGTGGGTTTAATCCCTTGAGCATTTACCAATGAAAGACAATAAAAGACAAACGCATTCACGACCATTGACCCTGGCGAGGTAGTCAGAGGTTCAGGTTTCCATCTCCGTAATTGCGAAGGTATTAATTCTATGGACACCTCGAACCCACGTGTTGACATTTTCGCAATAAATATACATTTCGAGAAATGCCACGGTGAAGTTAAACATTGTTCCCAGAACAGGTAATAGTGCTTGTAAATAGTGACATGACTTATCACCTGTCAGATTGAGTACAAACTATCTGGTCAACACGTGGGTTCGAGGTGGCCATAGGCCTTAATACAAGTCTTAAATGATTGTAGCAAGGGCCTAGTTCAATTGGTGTAAGAGTGTCCTAAATATTATACTATACATACATACGCATCACGTCTATTTCCCTGTAGAGAGATAGGCAGAGAACACTGATCCCCATCTGTCCAAGTGACACACCACTTTCTCTTCATTGACACTCATACACACTCGGCGGTTATAGGGACTTGTATCATTATTATATTCTAATTATTTTTCAGTGATTTGGACACCGAAGACAGTATTGAACCGCCCTACGATTTGCTTCTAGAGATTATCAAAGACGTCGGATTCGATATTATGGTGAGATGTTTGATCACATATATATGTACTCAATTTAGCGAAATTACATACGTATAACGTAGCTACGTTAATACACAGGCTCTTGTTCGATCACCGAAATTAAGCAACGCGCGCGTGGAAACTAACTGGATGGGTGACAATTAAGATTGTCCATGTACGGTTGATTTCGGTGAAGGAAAACCCTGAACAAATCTATCTATTACTCGAAACCTGCATATTTCTCGTAATAAGCAGTACTCAACATCTGTATACTGTGATTTGACTTACCACCTATCATGTTGGATACTTATGCAAAAAGTTTTGAGTAGCCAAAGACTGACATGTCATATGAGACGACTAAGACTAACAGGTTGGCATTGTCTAGTGATGCCATTCAAGATTCCATTCACTCTTGTACCTGTTCGCTTCTACGACGTAACAGAAGCCCAAGTTCACTAATGCGTTTACGCACAAATGCAGTTCAATATCAGATCAGTAATAGTGTGAAGTTGGTAGTAGAAAAGAAAAGTGTCTAATTTCCCTATTGAAATCTGTAAAAGTGTCAAATTTCCCTTATAAAATGGCGTACTTGCTAACCCACTAGCTCTATGCATATATAAAATAAAACATTTTCAGAGTATAACTACATGTTCGTACATACTAAAATTAACCTCCGCATACACACACTTTACTTATAATACCCCTTTATTCTTTTACAGAAAGAAAAGAAAGGTGTTAAGACGAAATACGCCCAAAATCCAAACTCGATGCTACAACATGAGTATGATTCAGTATTCTTTGTTTGTAAAAAGCCAGCTTTATAATATGATTACATAAATGTATGTATGTATGAAGAAAATGTATGTATGTATGTTTGGGGTAAATTGGGATTGAGTGTTCGTAAGAAAACTACCTTTAATAGGTTGAACTTTACTAAAGTTATTAACTGTATTCGATGCGTTATGTAAATGTAATTTGGTTACGAAAATGTACATGGAAATTCGTTAAATTTCATTTCTATTGGTACGTGCTCAAGTGGGATTTGAACCCTGTACCCACTGGTACAGAGTTAAACCCCAAATAACTGAGCTACGTCGAATACTACGGTGAGGGAAAACATCGTGAGGTAATCTGCCTATCCCTCAGTATAGGTAATAGCCAGTGCCTGTATACGGCGATACGGTTCACTACCTATCACATTGGGTGCTGTCTATCTAGTGAAACGCGGGCTTTGAGTGACTCATACCTAAAATGCCTTCGAAATTTCGGAGATGGGTACTTAAGCCTCTGACTACCCTGCCACAATAAAAAGGTAGTGTGTATACACAAGTTGTGTAGTATATTTATTGAATATTGTATTGATGAGGAAAAAATAATGAGAAAACCTTTCTATTATTTAGAATAGGTTTAAATAGTCCATAAAGGAATAAATAGTCTGTATATATAGTAAATGGACAAAAATAAGTATTGATTGTCAATTCTTACAAAAGTATTAAGTTAAAAGCGAACACTCAATTTCTGACTACCCTGAATGGATTAAAGTCGTGAATATGTAAGTTTGTACATACATCGTTACTTGTATATGAAATTTTAGGTTTATTTTGAAATACTAATATTTCATACTACATATAAAAATATCTTTAACATAATATACATAATTAAACAATTTTCTATTACAATAGTCCGTGGAATAGGTAATAGTCACCGAATGTGAGAGTAAACTATTGTTTATTCATTAGAATAGGCAATAGTCAGTGTTTATGTTGGCAGGTAACTCTACCCTATATATTGTATGACTATTAATAGTCAGACTATAACGTTCGTATATTGATTATATAAATTTGGTGATATGCACACACTTCTGACTACCTCGTAAAAGATAAAAGTTTTGATGGTAAATTTATGTTTTTTCAATAAAAATAAGTCATATTGTCAAAATATCACATAGTGTATTAATCTATGTAAATGTAATATACATTGACGTCCTTTAATCCCTTTCGGGGTGGACAGAACTTCGGAGATATAATATCTCCTAGGTCACTTTTAGCATGAGTGGCTTGTGATGTCATATGCAACATTGGTGATAGGTTGCTAGCCCATCGCCCAATAGATTCCATATACCCCTAGTCTCTTAGTCGCCACATACGATATGCCGGAAAGAACGGCAGCTAGTTAGCATTCTTTTTACGTCCCGTAAAACTCGCGATTTACAAAAATATTACTTAACTAGTGACCCGCTCCGGCTTCGCACGGGTATAAAATATGTATATAGCCTACTCTACTATTTAATGGATGTTATTATATATATAAACCTTCTTCTTGAATCGCTCTATCTATTAAAAAGACCGCATCAAAATCCGTTGCGTAGTTTCAAAGATTTAAACGTACAAAGGGACATAGGGACAGAGAATGCGACTTTGTTTTATACTATGTAACTAGTGATATTCATGCTAATTAGTGACTAAGAAGTTTTCATATCTCCAAGGTTCTGGGGCCTTAGTCCACTAATGCTTTTAACAAAATATCAGTTCAATATCAGATAAGTAATAGTGTTAAATTGGTAGTGGATGACCAAAAGTGACATATTTCGCCATTTTCCAGCGAACTTTGACAGTTTTGACGATTTTAATCGATTGTGAAATTTGACACTTTGCTATTCAAAGTACCAACTTCACACTATTACTGATCTGTTATTGAACACGTATTAGTAGACTTGGATTACTGTTCACCTTAAAAAGGATTAAAGGATGATGTATATGTATGTTATATAATATATGTAATGTATGTGTTTGCACTTTTGTTATTTAATACTAAATGTATGTTCAACTGTCGATATAATACGTTGTATTGGTTCTCTCTTTATTTGTCATTGGATGGTACATACATACACATCACGCCCGATTCCCTGTAGAGGGGTAGGCAGAGATAGGTAGCCCGATCTTAACAAACCACTTTCGTTTCATTGACACTCAAACCTCATACACTCGGCGGTTATAAGTACTCCTAACGTCACCCTTTTTCAATATGGCGTATATCTGACTGTCATATGCCTTATTAGGCCGGCCCCTACGTAACCGCCCTTCTACTTCACCCACATATTCCTTTTGTCAATATATTATCATTCATTCATAAATATTCATATCGAAAGGGATTAGGGGATGTAAATGTATGTATGTAAAAATGACTTTCCAATGCCAAATAGAGAGTTAAAGACTGTATTTTTAATAAGTACATTTATTTTGTGATAGAGATTAATAGTTGTATGAAAAATAAACGTTGTTGATAATAAATATGAGTTTTATTTATATTAACTGCCTTAAAAATATATACGAGTACATAAGATATACACAACGACAGGCCCAAGTTCGTTCATGCTTTAAGCAAAATATCAGTTCAATATCACTTAGTAACAATGTGAAGTTGGTCATGGTATAACAACTGACAAATTTCGCTATTTTGAAAGCGATATTTGACAGTTGCTGTCAACAATGGTGGAATTTGACATTTGCTAATCCGCTACCAACTTCACACTATTACTGAATTGATATTGAACTACGAATGTGCTAAAACGCATAAGTAGCCAAGCCCCTGCTTATAAGAGAAACATTGTTTAGCACAGCGTATCAGTCAATGAATTTATCCAAAGGTAATAAATGTGACTGGGACGTAAAATAATGCTAACTAGCTGCCGTTCTTCCCGGCATGTCGTAGGACGCGACTAAGGGAATGGGGTAAATGGAATCAATTTGGCTATAGGCTCTGAACCTGTCACCAATGTTCCATATGCCACTTCTCTATATAATGTTGTAATTTTTGGCGTATAATTTACTTTTGTGTTCACCTGTGTACGAGTATTGTGTTTTTTCTGTGTCAATAAAGTTATTATTATATGAGATCACAACCCCAATATTATATCTCCAAAGCTCAGTCCACCTCAAAAGGGATTAAATATTGGGTTCTAAATGTAAGACCTCTGACTTCTAATGAGAAAGGTCCTGGGTTCGAATCCCGGCTCTGGCATGTACCAATGATTGAAATTTAAATGTTTTTTTTCATTTACGTAGATAATTTACAGTCGCTAACGGTGAGGGAAAACATCGTAAGGAAACATGCCTATCCCCCGGGATAGGTAATAGTCAGTGCCAATATACGGCGATACGGTTCACTACCTATCACTTTGGATGCTGACTATGCAGTGAAACGCGGGCTTCGAGTGACCCATACCTAACATGCCTTCAAATTTTCGGAGATGGCCACTCAAGCTTTTGACTACCCCTTTACAAAAAAGGGAGTATGTATACACAAGTCGTGAAGCGTATATTAATGTTTTATGTACATAATTCAAAAACACAAGTGACTTATTTTTCTTACTTTTAATCAAATTATAATACTTAAATTATTATGAATACATAAATAATATAAATATATTTATGAATAAATAAATATCACTGCTCCAAACACTTATTCAGATACTGTATGTAATACCGAGCTATAGTGACAGGAGGTTCGCTGGAATGGTTCAACTTAGCATAGGTCAGGAACTGCCGCCTCAAGCCTAACACTCTCTGTGGTGTAGCCAGGGGTACAAGAGCACCATCTAGCACACAGGAAGGGTAAGCTGGAAACTTTATATCGCTGTCTGGGTACAATTGTTTCGCTTCGAGAATTTGCTTCGATATCTCTTGTGTCACTCTGTCCAGTTCGTAGAGGAAGTTTGTCGATGATAAAGGCGGCTGTAAAAGAAATAATAATAATATTTAGGACTCTATTAGGCCAATTGAACTAGCCCCTTGCTAAGTACATTTAGGACTTGTGTTGACTAAGTACATTTAAGTCAACGTATATATAAGAAATATATACTTATTATATATAGATAAATACATATTTAACATGTATAATCAACACCCAGACTAGAAAGCAGAAAACCGTAGTTCTTAACCCTGCCTCCACCGGGAATCGAACCCGGGACCTCAATATTAGCGTTCAGGTGGTTAACTAATTGCGCCACGGAGGTCAATAAAGCATTCATTATCTCGGTAGGTTAACTGCCATCTGCCCTGGATAACGTAGGCTACTAAGAGGCTAGGGGTTAATGAAATCTATGGGACGATGGGCTAGCAATCTGCCACTGATGTTCCATACGACATTAAAACCACAATGTTAATTTTATTAACTATGTGAGACCGGGTCATATCACGATAAATTTATATCTGATTACCTTTATTTTGCCCGACGTTTCGCGGGAGACTTATATATTAAAAATAACAATGTTAATGCTAAATACTTAGAAGATATTAATCATATCATACATACATAGTAATCAAAGTTCTGTTCACTACAAAAGGGATTAAAGGTTGTGAATGTATTAGTTATAATTAGTTATTAATAACTATTGAACTATTGGTAATTTTACTTTACATTGGTTGAATGCTTATTTAGACTAAAACTAAATTATTTATTATTGTTTCTGGATAAGCTTTGTAGAAAAACGAATATAGTACATGTTGATACCATCACAACATTTATAATACTAGTATTACTTCCAAAAATTAAGGAGATATTACGGCTAAAGTAAACATCTTAAAATATCTCTATATCAAATATGAATGAATTTCAAATGTCAATGAAGCTATAATAACTAACCTAGCTATTAATCGTCTATACAGAAACAGCGTTATGTGTATGTATGTACGTACAACACTACTATTTTACTAGTAAAACTAAATCAAAATAGGAAACTTCAAATATTTATCACCATTCTATTAACACATTAAGCATCAGTATTTCATTTTTGCACTCTTTTGGAGGTTATCTTTTACAGCAAAATACTTGGCAATTAAGGAGATTAATTACTATGTACATGTTCTCTTAAGAACTTATATCTCTTTAACTCTTATATGATAGGAAACGGTGGAAAATCCACGGGCGGTTTGCCATACAAATTGAAATCTTCATCAACCGATTCAGACGAATCAGATTCCTCATCAGAAGAGATATATTCCATTAGAATATCTAGTAAAAGCCCTCGTACTAGCTTTACAACATTCTGTAAGTTAAGAAGGAAAGTTGTGTACTTACATACATACATATACGCTTGTTTTTTACATAAACATATATTTTTTAGGCTATCATTAGGTCAACCTGCAGAATGTTACTGTTACCAGTTAAGTAAGTTTTAAGTTATCTCTTAGCGTTGTATGTGTGTTGTGCTTGAATTTTAAGTTTCAAATATATAATATGTAAAACTTTTATCACTAACTATTATTATTGTGATGGCTTAACAATCGTAGATTTTTGAGAGTCAAGTAAATTACAGTGAATAATTAATGATTAAATTACATTACAATTTTCTCAAGAAGTATGTATGAGAAGAACACAGTATGGCATATCATAAGTTATTAAGAAAGGTATGAGAATGTCAATGGATGTGAGTGAAGCAAGAGAGATTTGTCAGGATAGTTCAGGGTGGCAATTTATAGCCTCGGCTGATCCAGTTTGGGACGTAGCATGTATAATTAAGGGTTAAAATTTCAACAGTGAGTAATAACTTAGATTTCTCTTATATGTCTACTTATATTTTTTTTGATCAGTGACAGTACACAGCCACATATAACACCATTTAACACATTGCTGACTATGTATTAATGCTGAGCTGTAAAATCCTATTCACTGCTACATGACCACAAAACTTGTAATATCGGTATGTAGATACATTATAATATGTAATAATATAGAATGCTACTTACGTTTTGCGTACTCATATTAGGTGGCGGTGGTTTATTCTCGTACAACACTTTGTATATAGCTTCAAAATCTAGTTTGTCTGTTGGCATTACACTAAACAGAGGATTGTCCCAACGGTCATTCGAATTGGGTGCTTCAAACCTGTAATATTCAATAATAAAGAGAGATTATATATTGTGAGATTTAATTGTTCCATAACAAAAAACAAACACATTCACAACCATTAACCCTTGCGGGGTAGTCCGAGATTCAGGTGTCCATCTCCACAGTTGCGAAGCTAGTAATTCCATATGTTCCATAACCTCATATCATTTATTTATTAATAAATTGGTACACCAACAGAAAAGAATCATAAAATAAACACAATAGAAATACATGTCAGTTTAATACATCCAGATTGTAATCCAAAGCAGTGTACCCAACATGCCAAACTTAAGATATTAAGTACACTGATTAAAATAATTTATTTCTAGTATGTAATAGACCATCTAAAATGTAGTCAGCACTCTATACCACATCTATGCCAATAATAAGAAAGCTTATTTGTGTGGTATCATAAGAGGTAACTAAATAACAGGGATTTTTTAGATAATTATTTGAAAATTCGTTATATATATTCTACAAGGAAAGCTATTACAAATATTTCCGTAAGGTTCTTTAAAAACTAATAAAAATACATTTACGAAATGCATCAATATTGTAAGGAAAAACATCGTGAGGAAACCTACCTGTTTCCCGAAAAGGTAATAAATAGCTAGTGCTTGTAAATTGCAACATGGCTTACCACCCACCACATTGAGTACTAACTATCTGGTCAACACGTGTGTTTGAAGTGGCCATAGAATTACGACCTTCGCAATTGCGGAGATGGACACTTGAACCTCTGACTACTTGGCAAGGGTTAATGTTTGTGAACACATTTGTCATTGTGTTCTTTAGAAACTTGTCTCCTGACCACTTATCATAGACATATTTGTATACTCACCTAGTCTTGGACAACGAAATGAAGACATCATAATTATACGGCAGCATATCTACTGTAACTTCCGCCGGCTTGGGCATGTCCGGATACTCTGCTTCGTTTATTACGTAAACCTTATCAAAATCTTTCTCATCCGTATCACTTTGGATATTGGACATGCATTCTTGCTTATTCAGTACACTATCTTGCTTCTTTGGGATATTATTTTGTTCAACATTATCTACTTTACTATCTTGTTCTTTACGGATATTATCTTGCTCAGTTTCTTGTTTATTTGTTACGTTATCTTTATTCACAGGATTAGTAGGGTCAGTTAGTCTAGGACTGGTTTCCGGGGTGGTAGCATTACTCATATCTTCCCATTGACTGCTTAAACTCCCGGAATCGTTGCTGTAAACATCAGGACTGTTATACACGGACAGTTCCGGTGGTTCCAAACTCTTTTTCCGTCTAAGATTGTCTTTCCATGCTTCGTTGTAGTTTTTTAATGTGTATACTGTGCATCTTGTGGTCTTTGATGCTTTCGCTGCGCAGTATAGCTCGTATCTTAGACCTGAAATAAAATTATATTAGTTTTAAATAATGTTGAAGTGTAAGAAAAAAGGGGAAGGAAAGCTATGTTATTATTAGTAAATATTGGACCCTATTTAGTTCTATAGTTAAGGATTTATTATGTTTTTAATAGGACATAGCTCAATTACACTAAAAAAGTAAGACATTTTTTTAATTATGTCTATGTATTAAGTATATAATTTGTTTGTAGAGAAATTGTATACTTGGAATTGCAAGTATTAAGCTCAATAGGAAGTAATTGTAGTAGTTGATTGGTGACAATGTGTTAGGCAGAGTATCAACGTGAAATGAATGATGATTGTTGGGGCAGAATGCTCCTTGAGTGTAAGTTTTCTGCAAGATGGGAATATGCTCTGCGCAGATGTGCCAAGATCAAATTGATGCAATCTTGCTACCTAGAAGAAGTGGCATGTTCTGGGGAGGCCTACATTAAACGGTGGACTGACACATACTGATTATAATGTTGACGATATGGCAATTGTTTGCAAAAATCCTTAATCCTATTGCACACAATACAGTTGTAATAAACCTACCTTTGTTATAATTCAGAGAGTCAAAAATTACCAGCTTGTCTTTATCCAAGCGTCTTACAACCTCCGACTTTAAATAGGCACGCAAATTTCTTTCTTTCTGTGCATCTATATACGTAAGATTTCTGTCATAACCTAACTTTTTGATAGCTTGAGCTTCCGAGACGATCTCTACTTGCTTAGAATACGTTTTTTCAAAGTATTCCTTAATTTCCAATGTTCTTGTAGTTTTACCACTCACTGGGGTGCCGCAAATAAGTATTAAAGGCATTTTAATTAATGTTTCCAAGACTTTTCAAGACATTGGATTTATTGCCACATTTTTTTTTTGTAAACATTGATACATGAAACTGACATTAAGCCATGATACTTGAGCCTGTCATTTCTCTACATGTAAAAAGTATAACCTACACATCATTTATTTAATATTACATAGTAAAGATTTAAACACAAAATTAGTGGCTAAAAACACAAAATAAGTGAATAAGGTTTTCTAAATGTCACATACACCCACACTGTAAAAGTACACGTTAAAGTCACAAACAATAAAAGCTTGACTTAAAACTTTATACATATAAAAATTCAAGTTATTTAATTCCATTTGGGGTTGATATAACCCCGTGAACACGAAAATATATCCTCGTCATTTCTGAGCATGAATTTTGGGTTTATAATATGGTACATTGATATCAAATTGCTAGTCTGCTGATAAAAAATCCTAACTAGTTTAATAGATTACATTTACGCCAAGTCCCTTAGTCACCTCGTACAAAATGCAGGGAAAAACGGATTTTAGGTAGTGATTTTTTTTCATCCCATCTAGCACGCGATTATAAATATAATAGAAGCAATTAAATAAAGTTTTCGAGAAAATCTTGCTAACAAAAGGTGTATTTTGTAACAAACATAGTCCTGAAAGGACTATTTTCTAACAAATATGGTCCTGAAAAGGATTATGTTGTAAAAAAGATGGTCCTGAAAAGGTGTATTATGTAACACACATGGGCCTAAAAAGGTCTATTTTGAAACAAACATAGTCCTGAAAAGGACTATTTTCTAACAGACATGGTCCTGAAAAATACTATGTATGTTGTAACATACATTGTCCTGAAAAGGACTATTTTCTAACTACTTCATAATGTGACCCTAGTGACGGTGGAAGACCAGGCCATCAATAGGGGTAATGTGACTGGTCCTATTCCGGCAGAGACGATGCAGAGCTCGCATGACGTTGACTCAAACCTGACGGGATTTCGAGTCTGCAGAAAGTGCTTGCTCTGACCTGGGCGGAACTACAGTTGTGGTGAAAACAACAGCTGGAGGGAAACGCGGGGAGGACAACACCGAAGCGGAGAGAAATCTTTCGGCTGGGGAAGGGGAGAGTTCAGCAGGCGGGCGAGGCATGGTTTCTGCTTCTAATAAACACTTGGGCCAGACCTTCGCTAATTGGGAAGAAACCGTCTCCAAACGGCAGACTGGGAAGGCCAGCAAGAAAAAGAAAAAAGACCTGAAAAGAGACGAAGCAGGCAACATCAAGCCCCGGAACAGGAGCAAAGCTCCCTCAGTCCCCTCGTGACATCACGCCCGAGTCAACGCAGAAGGGGCATAGAGTGACATTGTGGAGCTGAAGAAGGACATTCAGTTGAAGAGGATTGTTAATATGGTTATATCTAGTCGGTCTCATGGCGGCACTGCTACCGACGCGACCATGTGGGTTTGTGAGAAGGTACCCTCGAGGTAGCACAGAAAGAAAATCTTGTTGTGAAACTACAACGAGAGCTAGCACCAAGAACCGTATGCGCACTTCTGATACCAGACGATAAGGAGGCAAAGGACTCGGCTAGCACTATAGCTCGAATCCTGCACTGTTCGAACCCTTGGGCTAGGGTTGCGGAAAGGCAAATTTTAACTTGCAAGCGGCAGAACATGAAACATTTCCTCATCTGCACAATACCTGAGGATCTCATACCAACGCTGATCGAGAAGAACCGACGTCTAAACTACAGTCTCGGGACTGTGCGGATGCTCTTTGGTGGCCGCGGAAGGAGATTCTCCAGAAATCCTCCACCACTAAGAGACGCACAAGGGGCTGTACTGGGAGACCCAAAAAACACCAAGGATCCTAGTTCGAAGGATAATGAAATCAAGATGCAAACTATTCTCTCGTGATATTGTCCTTCAAGGATATTCCTGAAAAGGACTCTCATCCTTCAAGGATATTCCTGAAAAGGACTATCGTCCTTCAAACGTTGTCCTGAAAAAAACAATCGTCCTTCAAGGATATTCCTGAAAAGGACTATCGACCTTCAAGGATGTTCCTAAAAAGGACATTCGTCCTTTAAGGATATTTCTGAAAAGGACTATCGTCCTTCAAGGATATTCCTGAAAAGGACAATCGTTCGTCAAGGATATTCCTGAAAAGGACTATAGTCCTTCAACGATATTCCTGAAACGGACTATCATCTTTCAAGGATATTCCTGAAAAGGACTATAGTCCTTAAAGGACATTCCTGAAAAGGACTATCGTCCCTCAAGGATATTCCTGAAAAGGACTATCGTTCCTCAAGGATATTCCTGAAAAGGACTTTCGTCCTTCAAGGATATTCCTGAAAAGGACTATCGTCCTTCAAGGATATTTCTGAAAAGGACTGTCGTCCTTTAAGGATATTCCTGAAAAGGACAATCGTCCTGCAAGGATATTCCTGAAAAAGGACAATCGTCTTACAAGGATATTCCTGAAAAGGAAAATCGAAGTACAAGGAAATTCCTGAAAAGGACTATCATCCTTCAAACGTTGTCCTAAAAAGGACTATCGTCCTTCAAGGATACTCCTGAAAAGGACAATCGTCCTTCAAGGATAATCCTGAAACAGACAATCGTCCTTCAAGGATATTCCTGAAAAGGACTATCGTCCTTCAAGGATATTCCTGAACAAGGACAATCGTCTTACAAGGATATTCCTGAAAAGGACAATCGTCCTTCAAGTTTATTCCTGAAAAGGACAATCGTCCTGTTAAGATATTCCTGAAAAGAACTATCGTCGTTCAAGGATATTCCTGAAATTAACTCTCATCCTTCAAGGATATTCCTATAAAGGACTATCGTCCTTCAAGGATATTCCTGACAAGGACAATCGTCCTTCAAGGATATTCCTGAAAAGGACAAACGTCCTTCAAGGATATTCCTGAAAAGGACTATCGTCCTTTAAGGATATTCCTGAAAAGGACTTTCGTCCTTCAAGGATATTCCTGAAAAGGACTATCGTCCTTAAAGGAAATTCCTGAAAAGGACTTTCGTCCTTCAAGGATATTCCTGAAAAGGACTATCGTCCTTAAAGGACATTCCTGAAAAGTACTATCGTCCTTCAAGGATATTCCTGAAAAGGACTTTTCTCCTTAAAGGATCTTCCTGAAAAGGACTATCGTCCTTAAAGGATATTCCTGAAAAGGACTATCGTCCTTCAAGGATATGCCTAAAAAGGACTATTGTCCTTAAAGGATATTCCTGAAAAGGACTATCGTCCTTAAAGGATGTTCCTGAAAAGGACTATCGTCCTTTAAGAATATTCCTGAAAAGGACAATCGTCCTTCAAGGATAATCCTAAAAAGGACTATCGTCCTTAAAGGATATTCCTGAAAAGGACTATCGTCCTTCAAGGATATTCCTGAAAAGGACTATAGTTCCTCAAGGATATTTCTGAAAATGACTATCGTCCCTCAAGGATATTCCTGAAGAGGTCTTTCGTCCTTTATGGATATTCCTGAAAAGGACTATCGTCCTTAAAGGATATTCCTGAAAAGGACTTTCGTCCTTCAAGGATATTCCTGATATTCCTGAAAAGGATTATCGTCCTTAAAGGATATTCCTGAAAAGGACTATAGTCCTTAAAGGACATTTCTGAAAAGGACTATCGTCCTTAAAGGATATTCCTGAAAAGGACTTTTGTCCTTAAAGGACATTTCTGAAATGGACTATCGTCCTTAAAGGACATTCCTGAAAAGGACTATCGTCCCTCAAGGATATTCCTGAAAAGGTCTTTTGTCCTTTAAGGATATTCCTGAAAAGGTCTATCGTCCTTTAAGGATATTCCTGAAAAGGACTTTCGTCCTTAAAAGATATTCCTGAAAAGGACTATCGTCCTTAAAGGACATTTCTGAAAAGGACTATCGTCCTTTAAGGATATTCCTGAAAAGGACTTTCGTCCTTCAAGGATATTCCTGATATTCCTGAAAAGGACTATCGTCCTTCAAGGATATTCCTGAAAAGGACTATCGTCCTTAAAGGACATTCCTGAAAAGGGCTATCGTCCTTAAAGGACATTCCTGAAAAGGACTATCGTCCTTAAAGGACATTCCTGAAAAGGACTATCGTCCTTTAAGGATATTCCTGAAAAGGACTTTCGTCCTTAAAGGACATTTCTGAAAAGGACTATCGTCCTTAAAGGATATTCCTGAAAAGGACTTTTGTCCTTAAAGGACATTTCTGAAATGGACTATCGTCCTTAAAGGACTTTCGTCCTTCAAGGATATTCCTGAAAAGGACAATCGTCCTTAACAGACATTCCTGAAAAGTACTATCGTCCTTCAAGGATATTCCTGAAAAGGACTTTCCTACTTAAAGGATCTTCCTGAAAAGGATTATCGTCCTTAAAGGATATTCCTGAAAAGGACTATCGTCCTTCAAGGATATGCCTAAAAAGGACTATTGTCCTTAAAGGATATTCCTGAAAAGGACAATCGTCCTTCAAGGATAATCCTGAAAAGGACTATCGTCCTTTAAGGATATTCCTGAAAAGGACTTTCGTCCTTCAAGGATATTCCTGAAAAGGACTATCGTCCTTAAAGGACATTCCTGAAAAGTACTATCGTCCTTCAAGGATATTCCTGAAAAGGACTTTTCTACTTAAAGGATCTTCCTGAAAAGGACTATCGTCCTTCAAGGATATGCCTAAAAAGGACTATTGTCCTTAAAGGATATTCCTGAAAAGGACTATCGTCCTTAAAGGATGTACCTGAAAAGGACTATCGTCCTTTAAGGATATTCCTGAAAAGGACAATCGTCCTTCAAGGATCTTCCTGAAAAGGACTATCGTCCTTAAAGGATGTACCTGAAAAGGACTATCGTCCTTCAAGGATATTCCTGAAAATGACTATCGTCCTTCAAGGATATTCCTGAAAATGACTATCGTCCTTCAAGGATATTCCTGAAAATGACTATCGTCCTTCAAGGATATTCCTGAAAAGGACAATCATCCTTAAAGGATATTCCTGAAAAGGACTATCGTCCTTCAAGGATATTCCTGAAAAGGACTATCGTCCTTTAAGGATATTCCTGAAAAGGACTATCGTCCTTCAAGGATATTCCTGAAAAGGACTATCGTCCTTCAAGGATATTCCTGAAAAGGACTATCGTCCTTCAAGGATATTCCTGAAAAGGACTATCGTCCTTCAAGGATATTCCTGAAAAGGACAATCGTTGTTCAAGGATATTCCTGAGAAGGACAATCGTCCTTAAAGGATATTCCTGAAAAGGACAATCGTCCTTCAAGGATATTCCTGAAAAGGACTATCGTCCTTTAAGGATATTCCTGAAAAGGGCTATCGTCCTTCAAGGATATTCCTGAAAAGGACTATCGTCCTTCAAGGATATTCCTGAAAAGGACTATCGTCCTTCAAGGATATTCCTGAAAAGGACAATCATCCTTAAAGGATATTCCTGAAAAGGATTATCGTTCTTCAAGGATATTCCTGAGAAGGACAATCGTCCTTAAAGGATATTCCTGAAAAGGACAATCGTTGTTCAAGGATATTCCTAAAAAGGACTTTCGTCCTTAAAGGATAATCCTGAAAAGGACAATCGTTGTTCAAGGATATTCCTGAAAAGGACTATCGTCCTTCAAAAATATTCCTGAAAAGGATAATCGTCCTTCAAGGATATTCTTGAAAAGGACAATCGTCCTTAAAGGATATTCCTGAAAAGAACAATCGTCCTTCAAGGATATTCCTGAAAAGGACAATCATCCTTAAAGGATATTCCTGAAAAGGATTATCGTTCTTCAAGGATATTCCTGAGAAGGACAATCGTCCTTAAAGGATATTCCTGAAAAGGACAATCGTTGTTCAAGGATATTCCTGAAAAGGACAATCGTCCTTAAAGGATATTCCTGAAAAGGACAATCGTTGTTCAAGGATATTCCTGAAAAGGGCTTTCGTCCTTCAAGGATATTCCTGAAAAGGACTATCGTCCTTCAAGGATATTCCTGAAAAGGACTATCGTTCTTCAAGGATATTTCTGAAAAGGACAATCACCCTTTTAGGATATTCCTGAAAAGGACTATCGTCCTTTAAGGATATTCCTGAAAAGGACTATCGTCCTTTAAGGATATTCCTGAAAAGGGCTATCGTCCTTCAAGGATATTCCTGAAAAGGACTATCGTCCTTTAAGGATATTCCTGAAAAGGACTATCGTCCTTTAAGGATATTCCTGAAAAGGGCTATCGTCCTTCAAGGATATTCCTGCAAAGGACAATCGTCCTTAAAGGATATTCCTGAAAAGGACTATCGTCCTTTAAGGATATTCCTGAAAAGGGCTATCGTCCTTCAAGGATATTCCTGAAAAGGACTATCGTCCTTCAAGGATATTCCTGAAAAGGACTATCGTCCTTCAAGGATATTCCTGAAAAGGACAATCATCCTTAAAGGATATTCCTGAAAAGGATTATCGTTCTTCAAGGATATTCCTGAGAAGGACAATCGTCCTTAAAGGATATTCCTGAAAAGGACAATCGTTGTTCAAGGATATTCCTAAGAAGGACTTTCGTCCTTAAAGGATAATCCTGAAAAGGACAATCGTTGTTCAAGGATATTCCTGAAAAGGACTATCGTCCTTCAAAAATATTCCTGAAAAGGACAATCGTCCTTCAAGGATATTCTTGAAAAGGACTATCGTCCTTCAAGGATATTCCTGAAAAGGACAATCATCCTTAAATGGAATTCCTGAAAAGGATTATCGTTCTTCAAGGATATTCCTGAAAAGGGCTATCGTCCTTCAAGGATATTCCTGAAAAGGGCTATCGTCCTTCAAGGATATTCCTGAAAAGGACTATCGTCCTTCAAGGATATTCCTGAAAAGGACAATCGTCCTTCAAGGATATTCCTGAAAAGGGCTATCGTCCTTCAAGGATATTCCTGAAAAGGACTATCGTCCTTCAAGGATATTCCTGAAAAGGACAATCATCCTTAAAGGATATTCCTGAAAAGGATTATCGTTCTTCAAGGATATTCCTGAGAAGGACAATCGTCCTTAAAGGATATTCCTGAAAAGGACAATCGTTGTTCAAGGATATTCCTAAAAAGGACTTTCGTCCTTAAAGGATATTCCTGAAAAGGACAATCGTTCTTCAAGGATATTCCTGCAAAGGACAATCGTCCTTAAAGGATATTCCTGAAAAGGACTATCGTCCTTCAAGGATATTTTTGAAAAGGACTATCGTCCTTCAAGGATATTCCTGAAAAGGACTATTGTTCTTCAAAGATATTCCTGAAAAGGACTATCGTCCTTCAAGGATATTCCTGAAAATGATTATCGTCCTTCAAGGATATTCCTGAAAAGGACTATCGTCCTTCAAGGATATTTCTGAAAAGGACAATCATACTTTTAGGATATTCCTGAAAAGGACTATCGTTCTTCAAGGATATTCCTGCAAAGGACAATCTTCCTTAAAGGATATTCCTGAAAAGGATAATCGTTGTTCAAAGATATCCCTGAAAAGGACTATCGTCCTTCAGGTATATTCCTGAAAAGGACTATCGTCCTTTAAGGATATTCCTGAAAAGGATAATCGTTGTTCAAGGATATTCCTAAAACGGGCTTTCGTCCTTAAAGGATATTCCTGAAAATGACTATCGTCCTTCAAGGATATTCCTAAAAAGGACTATCGTCCTTCAAAGATATTCCTGAAAAGTATAATCGTTGTTCAAAGATATTCCTGAAAAACACTATCGTCCTTCACGGATATTCCTTAAAAAGGACTAGCGTCCTTCAAAGATATTCCTAAAAAGCACAATCGTCCTTCAAGGATATTCCTAAAAAGGACTATCGTCCTTCAAGGATATTCCTGAAAAGGATAATCGTCCTTCAAGGATATTCCTGAAAAGGACTATCGTCCTTCAAGGATATTCCTGAAAAGCATAATCGTTGTTCAAAGATATTCCTGAAAAGGACTATCGTCCTTCACGGATATTCCTGAAAAGGACTATCGTCCTTTAAGGATATTCCTGAAAAAGACAATCGATGTTCAAGTATATTCCTAAAAAGGACTTTCGTCCTTCAAGGATATTCCTGAAAAGGACAATAATCCTAAAAGGATATTCCTGAAAAGGACTATCGTCCTTCTAGGATATTCCTGAAAAGGACAATCGTTGTTCAAGGATATTCCTGAAAAGGACTTTCATCCATCAAGGATTTTCCTGAAAAGGACTATCGTCCTTCAAGGATATTCCTGAAAACGACAATCGTTGTTCAAGGATATTCCTAAAAAAGACTTTCGTCCTTAAAAGATAATCCTGAAAAGGACAATCGTTGTTCAAGGATATTCCTGAAAAGGACTATCGTCCTTCAAAAATATTCCTGAAAAGGACAATCGTCCTTCAAGGATATTCTTGAAAAGGACTATCGTCCTTCAAGAATATTCCTGAAAAGGACAATCATCCTTAAATGGAATTCCTGAAAAGGATTATCGTTCTTCAAGGATATTCCTGAAAAGGACTATCGTCCTTCAAGGATATTCCTGAAAAGGACAATAATCCTAAAAGGATATTCCTGAAAAGGATAATCGTCCTTCAAGGATATTCCTGAAAAGGACTATCGTCCTTTAAGGATATTCCTGAAAAGGGCTATCGTCCTTCAAGGATATTCCTGAAAAGGACTATCGTCCTTCAAGGATATTCCTGAAAAGGACTATCGTCCTTCAAGGATATTCCTGAAAAGGACAATCATCCTTAAAGGATATTCCTGAAAAGGATTATCGTTCTTCAAGGATATTCCTGAGAAGGACAATCGTCCTTAAAGGATATTCCTGAAAAGGACAATCGTTGTTCAAGGATATTCCTAAGAAGGACTTTCGTCCTTAAAGGATAATCCTGAAAAGGACAATCGTTGTTCAAGGATATTCCTGAAAAGGACAATCGTCCTTCAAGGATATTCTTGAAAAGGACTATCGTCCTTCAAGGATATTCCTGAAAAGGACAATCATCTTTAAATGGAATTCCTGAAAAGGATTATCGTTCTTCAAGGATATTCTTGAAAAGGACAATCGTCCTTAAAGGATATTCCTGAAAAGGACAATCGTTGTTCAAGGATATTCCTAAGAAGGACTTTCGTCCTTAAAGGATATTCCTGAAAAGGACAATCGTCCTTCAAGGATATTCTTGAAAAGGACTATCGTCCTTCAAGGATATTCCTGAAAAGGACAATCATCTTTAAATGGAATTCCTGAAAAGGATTATCGTTCTTCAAGGATATTCTTGAAAAGGACAATCGTCCTTAAAGGATATTCCTGAAAAGGACAATCGTTGTTCAAGGATATTCCTAAGAAGGACTTTCGTCCTTAAAGGATATTCCTGAAAAGGACAATCGTCCTTCAAGGATATTCTTGAAAAGGACTATCGTCCTTCAAGGATATTCCTGAAAAGGACAATCATCTTTAAATGGAATTCCTGAAAAGGATTATCGTTCTTCAAGGATATTCTTGAAAAGGACAATCGTCCTTCAAGGATATTCCTGAAAAGGACTATCGTCCTTCAAGGATATTCCTAAGAAGGACTTTCGTCCTTAAAGGATAATCCTGAAAAGGACAATCGTTGTTCAAGGATATTCCTAAAAAGGACTTTCGTCCTTAAAGGATATTCCTGAAAAGGACTATCGTCCTTCAAAAATATTCCTGAAAAGGACAATCGTCCTTCAAGGATATTCCTGAAAAGGACTATCGTCCTTCAAGGATATTCCTGAAAAGGACTATCGTCCTTCAAGGATATTCCTGAAAAGGACTATCGTCCTTCAAGGATATTCCTGAAAAGGACTATCGTCCTTCAAGGATATTCCTAAGAAGGACTTTCGTCCTTAAAGGATAATCCTGAAAAGGACAATCGTTGTTCAAGGATATTCCTGAAAAGGACTATCGTCCTTCAAGGATATTCCTGAAAAGGACTATCGTCCTTCAAGGATATTCCTGAAAAGGACTATCGTCCTTCAAGGATATTCCTGAAAAGGACAATCGTCCTTCAAGGATATTCCTGAAAAGGACTATCGTCCTTCAAGGATATTCCTAAGAAGGACTTTCGTCCTTAAAGGATAATCCTGAAAAGGACAATCGTTGTTCAAGGATATTCCTGAAAAGGACTATCGTCCTTCAAAAATATTCCTGAAAAGGACAATCGTTCTTCAAGGATATTCTTGAAAAGGACAATCGTCCTTAAAGGATATTCCTGAAAAGGACAATCATCTTTAAATGGAATTCCTGAAAAGGATTATCGTTCTTCAAGGATATTCTTGAAAAGGACAATCGTCCTTAAAGGATATTCCTGAAAAAGACAATCGTTGTTCAAGGATATTCCTGAAAAGGACAATCGTCCTTAAAGGATATTCCTGAAAAGGACTATCGTCCTTCAAGGATATTCCTGAAAAGGACTATCGTCCTTCAAGGATATTCCTGAAAAGGACAATCATCCTTAAAGGATATTCCTGAAAAGGATTATCGTTCTTCAAGGATATTCCTGAAAAGGACAATCATCTTTAAATGGAATTCCTGAAAAGGATTATCGTTCTTCAAGGATATTCTTGAAAAGGACAATCGTCCTTAAAGGATATTCCTGAAAAAGACAATCGTTGTTCAAGGATATTCCTGAAAAGGACAATCATCCTTAAAGGATATTCCTGAAAAGGATTATCGTTCTTCAAGGATATTCCTGAAAAGGACAATCATCCTTAAAGGATATTCCTGAAAAGGACTATCGTCCTTCAAGGATATTCCTGAAAAGGACAATCATCCTTAAAGGATATTCCTGAAAAGGATTATCGTTCTTCAAGGATATTCCTGAAAAGGACAATCATCTTTAAATGGAATTCCTGAAAAGGATTATCGTTCTTCAAGGATATTCTTGAAAAGGACAATCGTCCTTAAAGGATATTCCTGAAAAAGACAATCGTTGTTCAAGGATATTCCTGAAAAGGACAATCATCCTTAAAGGATATTCCTGAAAAGGATTATCGTTCTTCAAGGATATTCCTGAAAAGGACAATCGTCCTTAAAGGATATTCCTGAAAAGGACTATCGTCCTTCAAGGATATTCCTGAAAAGGACTATCGTCCTTCAAGGATATTCCTGAAAAGGACAATCATCCTTAAAGGATATTCCTGAAAAGGATTATCGTTCTTCAAGGATATTCCTGAGAAGGACAATCGTCCTTAAAGGATATTCCTGAAAAGGACAATCGTTGTTCAAGGATATTCCTAAAAAGGACTTTCGTCCTTAAAGGATATTCCTGAAAAGGACAATCGTTGTTCAAGGATATTCCTGAAAAGGACAATCATCTTTAAATGGAATTCCTGAAAAGGATTATCGTTCTTCAAGGATATTCTTGAAAAGGACAATCGTCCTTAAAGGATATTCCTGAAAAAGACAATCGTTGTTCAAGGATATTCCTGAAAAGGACAATCGTCCTTAAAGGATATTCCTGAAAAGGACTATCGTCCTTCAAGGATATTCCTGAAAAGGACTATCGTCCTTCAAGGATATTCCTGAAAAGGACAATCATCCTTAAAGGATATTCCTGAAAAGGATTATCGTTCTTCAAGGATATTCCTGAGAAGGACAATCGTCCTTAAAGGATATTCCTGAAAAGGACAATCGTTGTTCAAGGATATTCCTAAAAAGGACTTTCGTCCTTAAAGGATATTCCTGAAAAGGACAATCGTTGTTCAAGGATATTCCTGAAAAGGACAATTATCCTTAAAGGATATTCCTGAAAAGGACAATCGTTGTTCAAGGATATTCCTAAAAAGGACTTTCGTCCTTAAAGGATATTCCTGAAAAGGACAATCGTTGTTCAAGGATATTCCTAAAAAGGACTTTCGTCCTTAAAGGATATTCCTGAAAAGGACAATCGTTGTTCAAGGATATTCCTGAAAAGGACAATCATCCTTAAAGGATATTCCTGAAAAGGACAATCATCCTTAGAGGATATTCCTGAAAAGGATTATCGTTCTTCAAGGATATTCCTGAAAAGGACTATCGTCCTTCAAGGATATTCCTGAAAAGGACTATCGTCCTTCAAGGATATTCCTGAAAAGGACAATCGTTGTTCACGGATATTCCTGAGAAGGACAATCGTCCTTAAAGGATATTCCTGAAAAGGACAATCGTCCTTAAAGGATATTCCTGAAAAGGACAATCATCCTTAGAGGATATTCCTGAAAAGGATTATCGTTCTTCAAGGATATTCCTGAAAAGGACTATCGTCCTTCAAGGATATTCCTGAAAAGGACTATCGTCCTTCAAGGATATTCCTGAAAAGGACAATCGTTGTTCACGGATATTCCTGAGAAGGACAATCGTCCTTAAAGGATATTCCTGAAAAGGACAATCATCCTTAGAGGATATTCCTGAAAAGGATTATCGTTCTTCAAGGATATTCCTGAAAAGGACTATCGTCCTTCAAGGATATTCCTGAAAAGGACAATCATCCTTAGAGGATATTCCTGAAAAGGATTATCGTTCTTCAAGGATATTCCTGAAAAGGACTATCGTCCTTCAAGGATATTCCTGAAAAGGACTATCGTCCTTCAAGGATATTCCTGAAAAGGACAATCGTTGTTCACGGATATTCCTGAGAAGGACAATCGTCCTTAAAGGATATTCCTGAAAAGGACAATCGTTGTTCAAGGATATTCCTGAAAAGGACTATCGTCCTTCAAGGATATTCCTGAAAAGGACAATCGTTGTTCACGGATATTCCTGAGAAGGACTATCGTCCTTCAAGGATATTCCTGAAAAGGACAATCGTCCTTTAAGGATATTCCTGAAAAGGGCTATCGTCCTTCAAGGATATTCCTGAAAAGGACAATCGTTGTTCACGGATATTCCTGAGAAGGACAATCGTCCTTAAAGGATATTCCTGAAAAGGACAATCGTCCTTCAAGGATATTCCTGAAAAGGACTATCGTCCTTTAAGGATATTCCTGAAAAGGGCTATCGTCCTTCAAGGATATTCCTGAAAAGGACAATCATCCTTAAAGGATATTCCTGAAAAGGACAATCGTTGTTCACGGATATTCCTGAGAAGGACAATCGTCCTTAAAGGATATTCCTGAAAAGGACTATCGTCCTTTAAGGATATTCCTGAAAAGGGCTATCGTCCTTCAAGGATATTCCTGAAAAGGACTATCGTCCTTCAAGGATATTCCTGAAAAGGACTATCGTCCTTCAAGGATATTCCTGAAAAGGACAATCATCCTTAAAGGATATTCCTGAAAAGGACAATCGTCCTTCAAGGATATTCCTGAAAAGGACAATCGTCCTTCAAGGATATTCCTGAAAAGGACAATCGTTGTTCACGGATATTCCTGAGAAGGACAATCGTCCTTAAAGGATATTCTGAAATGATATAGGATATTCTGATATTCTGTCCTGAAAAGGGCTATCGTCCTTCAAGGATATTCCTGAAAAGGACTATCGTCCTTCAAGGATATTCCTGAAAAGGACTATCGTCCTTCAAGGATATTCCTGAAAAGGACAATCATCCTTAAAGGATATTCCTGAAAAGGGCTATCGTCCTTCAAGGATATTCCTGAAAAGGGCTATCGTCCTTCAAGGATATTCCTGAAAAGGACAATCGTTGTTCACGGATATTCCTGAGAAGGACAATCGTCCTTAAAGGATATTCTGAAATGATATAGGATATTCTGATATTCTGTCCTGAAAAGGGCTATCGTCCTTCAAGGATATTCCTGAAAAGGACTATCGTCCTTCAAGGATATTCCTGAAAAGGACAATCGTCCTTTAAGGATATTCCTGAAAAGGGCTATCGTCCTTCAAGGATATTCCTGAAAAGGACAATCGTTGTTCACGGATATTCCTGAGAAGGACAATCGTCCTTAAAGGATATTCTGAAATGATATAGGATATTCTGATATTCTGTCCTGAAAAGGGCTATCGTCCTTCAAGGATATTCCTGAAAAGGACTATCGTCCTTCAAGGATATTCCTGAAAAGGACTATCGTCCTTCAAGGATATTCCTGAAAAGGACAATCGTTGTTCACGGATATTCCTGAGAAGGACAATCGTCCTTAAAGGATATTCTGAAATGATATAGGATATTCTGATATTCTGTCCTGAAAAGGGCTATCGTCCTTCAAGGATATTCCTGAAAAGGACAATCATCCTTAAAGGATAATCCTGAAAAGGACAATCGTCCTTTAAGGATATTCCTGAAAAGGGCTATCGTCCTTCAAGGATATTCCTGAAAAGGACAATCGTTGTTCACGGATATTCCTGAGAAGGACAATCGTCCTTAAAGGATATTCTGAAATGATATAGGATATTCTGATATTCTGTCCTGAAAAGGGCTATCGTCCTTCAAGGATATTCCTGAAAAGGACTATCGTCCTTCAAGGATATTCCTGAAAAGGACTATCGTCCTTCAAGGATATTCCTGAAAAGGACAATCATCCTTAAAGGATATTCCTGAAAAGGGCTATCGTCCTTCAAGGATATTCCTGAGAAGGACAATCGTCCTTAAAAGGACAATCGTTGTTCAAGGATATTCCGGAGAAGGACAATCGTCCTTAAAGGATATTCCTGAAAAGGACAATCGTTGTTCAAGGATATTCCTAAAAAGGACTTTCGTCCTTAAAGGATATTCCTGAAAAGGACAATCGTTGTTCAAGGATATTCCTGAAAAGGACAATTATCCTTAAAGGATATTCCTGAAAAGGACAATCGTTGTTCAAGGATATTCCTAAAAAGGACTTTCGTCCTTAAAGGATATTCCTGAAAAGGACAATCGTTGTTCAAGGATATTCCTAAAAAGGACTTTCGTCCTTAAAGGATATTCCTGAAAAGGACAATCGTTGTTCAAGGATATTCCTGAAAAGGACAATCATCCTTAAAGGATATTCCTGAAAAGGACAATCGTTGTTCAAGGATATTCCTGAAAAGGACAATCATCCTTAAAGGATATTCCTGAAAAGGGCTATCGTCCTTCAAGGATATTCCTGAAAAGGACTATCGTCCTTCAAGGATATTCCTGAAAAGGACAATCATCCTTAAAGGATATTCCTGAAAAGGATTATCGTTCTTCAAGGATATTCTTGAAAAGGACAATCGTCCTTAAAGGATATTCCTGAAAAGGACAATCGTTGTTCAAGGATATTCCTGAAAAGGACAATCGTCCTTAAAGGATATTCCTGAAAAGGACAATCGTTGTTCAAGGATATTCCTGAAAAGGGCTTTCGTCCTTCAAGGATATTCCTGAAAAGGACTATCGTCCTTCAAGGATATTCCTGAAAAGGACTATCGTCCTTCAAGGATATTTCTGAAAAGGACAATCACCCTTTTAGGATATTCCTAAAAAGGACTATCGTTCTTCAAGGATATTCCTGCAAAGGACTATTGTTCTTCAAAGATATTCCTGAAAAGGACTATCGTCCTTCAAGGATATTCCTGAAAATGATTATCGTCCTTAAAGGATATTCCTGAAAAGGACAATCGTTGTTCAAGGATATTCCTAAAAAGGACTTTCGTCCTTAAAGGATATTCCTGAAAAGGACTATCGTTCTTCAAGTATATTCCTGCAAAGGACAATCTTCCTTAAAGGATATTCCTGAAAAGGACTATCGTCCTTCAAGGATATTTTTGAAAAGGACTATCGTCCTTCAAGGATATTCCTGAAAAGGATAATCGTTGTTCAAAGATATTCCTGAAAAGGACTATCGTCCTTCAGGTATATTCCTGAAAAGGACTATCGTCCTTTAAGGATATTCCTGAAAAGGACAATCATCCTTAGAGGATATTCCTGAAAAGGACTATCGTCCTTCAAGGATATTCCTGAAAAGGATAATCGTTGTTCAAGGATATTCCTAAAACGGGCTTTCGTCCTTAAAGGATATTCCTGAAAATGACTATCGTCCTTCAAGGATATTCCTAAAAAGGACTATCGTCCTTCAAGGATATTCCTGAAAAAATTAATCGTTGTTCAAAGATATTCCTGAAAAACACTATCGTCCTTCACGGATATTCCTTAAAAAGGACTAGCGACCTTCAAAGATATTCCTAAAAAGCACAATCGTCCTTCAAGGATATTCCTAAAAAGGACTATCGTCCTTCAAGGATATTCCTGAAAAGGATAATCGTCCTTCAAGGCTATTCCTGAAAAGGACTATCGTCCTTCAAGGATATTCCTGAAAATGATAATTGTTGTTTAAAGATATTCCTGAAAAGGACTATCGTCCTTCACGGATATTCCTGAAAAGGACTATCGTTCTTTAAGGATATTCCTGAAAAAGACAATCGATGTTCAAGTATATTCCTAAAAAGGACTTTCGTCCTTCAAGGATATTCCTGAAAAGGACAATAATCCTAAAAGGATATTCCTGAAAAGGACTATCGTCCTTCTAGGATATTCCTGAAAAGGACAATCGTTGTTCAAGGATATTCCTGAAAAGGACTTTCATCCATCAAGGATTTTCCTGAAAAGGACTATCGTCCTTCAAGGATATTCCTGAAAACGACAATCGTTGTTCAAGGATATTCCTAAAAAAGACTTTCGTCCTTAAAGGATAATCCTGAAAAGGACAATCGTTGTTCAAGGATATTCCTGAAAAGGACTATCGTCCTTCAAAAATATTCCTGAAAAGGACAATCGTCCTTCAAGGATATTCTTGAAAAGGACTATCGTCCTTCAAGAATATTCCTGAAAAGGACAATCATCCTTAAATGGAATTCCTGAAAAGGATTATCGTTCTTCAAGGATATTCTTGAAAAGGACAATCGTCCTTAAAGGATATTCCTGAAAAGGACAATCGTTGTTCAAGGATATTCCTGAAAAGGGCTATCGTCCTTCAAGGATATTCCTGAAAAGGACAATCGTCCTTCAAGGATATTCCTGAAAAGGGCTATCGTCCTTCAAGGATATTCCTGAAAAGGACTATCGTCCTTCAAGGATATTCCTGAAAAGGACAATCATCCTTAAAGGATATTCCTGAAAAGGATTATCGTTCTTCAAGGATATTCCTGAGAAGGACAATCGTCCTTAAAGGATATTCCTGAAAAGGACAATCGTTGTTCAAGGATATTCCTGAAAAGGATTATCGTTCTTCAAGGATATTCTTGAAAAGGACAATCGTCCTTAAAGGATATTCCTGAAAAGGACAATCGTTGTTCAAGGATATTCCTGAAAAGGACAATCGTCCTTCAAGGATATTCCTGAAAAGGACAATCGTCCTTCAAGGATATTCCTGAAAAGGGCTATCGTCCTTCAAGGATATTCCTGAAAAGGACTATCGTCCTTCAAGGATATTCCTGAAAAGGACAATCATCCTTAAAGGATATTCCTGAAAAGGATTATCGTTCTTCAAGGATATTCCTGAGAAGGACAATCGTCCTTAAAGGATATTCCTGAAAAGGACAATCGTTGTTCAAGGATATTCCTAAAAAGGACTTTCGTCCTTAAAGGATATTCCTGAAAAGGACAATCGTTGTTCAAGGATATTCCTGAAAAGGACAATTATCCTTAAAGGATATTCCTGAAAACTACTATCGTCCTTCAAGGACTTTCCTGAAAAGGACAATCATCCTTAAAGGATATTCCTGAAGAGGACAATCGTTGTTCAAGGATATACCTAAAAAGCACAATCGTCCTTCAAGGATATTCCTGAAAGAACTATCGTCCTTTAAGGATATTCCTGAAAAGTCTATCGTCCTTCAAGGATATTCCTGAAAAGGACAATCATCCTTAGAGGATATTCCTGAAGAGGACAATCGTTGTTCAAGGATATACCTAAAAAGCACAATCGTCCTTCAAGGATATTCCTGAAAGAACTATCGTCCTTTAAGGATATTCCTGAAAAGTCTATCGTCCTTCAAGGATATTCCTGAAAAGGACAATCATCCTTAGAGGATATTCCTGAAAAGGACTATCGTCCTTCAAGGATATTCCTGAAAAGGATAATCGTTGTTCAAAGATATTCCTGAAAAGGACTATCGTCCTTCAGGTATATTCCTGAAAAGGACTATCGTCCTTAAAGGATATTCCTGAAAAGGACAATCATCCTTAGAGGATATTCCTGAAAAGGACTATCGTCCTTCAAGGATATTCCTGAAAAGGATAATCGTTGTTCAAGGATATTCCTAAAACGGGCTTTCGTCCTTAAAGGATATTCCTGAAAATGACTATAGTCCTTCAAGGATATTCCTAAAAAGGACTATCGTCCTTCAAGGATATTCCTGAAAAGTATAATCGTTGTTCAAAGATATTCCTGAAAAACACTATCGTCCTTCACGGATATTCCTTAAAAAGGACTAGCGTCCTTCAAAGATATTCCTAAAAAGCACAATCGTCCTTCAAGGATATTCCTAAAAAGGACTATCGTCCTTCAAGGATATTCCTGAAAAGGATAATCGTCCTTCAAGGATATTCCTGAAAAGGACTATCGTCCTTCAAGGATATTCCTGAAAAGGATAATCGTTGTTCAAAGATATTCCTGAAAAGGACTATCGTCCTTCACGGATATTCCTGAAAAGGACTATCGTCCTTTAAGGATATTCCTGAAAAAGACAATCGATGTTCAAGTATATTCCTAAAAAGGACTTTCGTCCTTCAAGGATATTCCTGAAAAGGACAATAATCCTAAAAGGATATTCCTGAAAAGGACTATCGTCCTTCTAGGATATTCCTGAAAAGGACAATCGTTGTTCAAGGATATTCCTGAAAAGGACTTTCATCCATCAAGGATTTTCCTGAAAAGGACTATCGTCCTTCAAGGATATTCCTGAAAACGACGATCGTCCTTCAAGGATATTCCTGAAAAGGACTATCGTCCTTCAAGGATATTCTTGAAAAGGACAATCGTCCTTCAAGGATATTCCTGAAAAGGACTATCGTCCTTCAAGGATATTCTTGAAAAGGACTATCGTCCTTCAAGAATATTCCTGAAAAGGACAATCATCCTTAAATGGAATTCCTGAAAAGGATTATCGTTCTTCAAGGATATTCTTGAAAAGGACAATCGTCCTTAAAGGATATTCCTGAAAAGGACAATCGTCCTTCAAGGATATTCCTGAAAAGGACAATCATCCTTCAAGGATATTCCTGAAAAGGGCTATCGTCCTTCAAGGATATTCCTGAAAAGGACTATCGTCCTTCAAGGATATTCCTGAAAAGGACAATCATCCTTAAAGGATATTCCTGAAAAGGATTATCGTTCTTCAAGGATATTCCTGAGAAGGACAATCGTCCTTAAAGGATATTCCTGAAAAGGACAATCGTTGTTCAAGGATATTCTAAAAAAGGACTTTCGTCCTTAAAGGATATTCCTGAAAAGGACAATCGTTGTTCAAGGATATTCCTGAAAAGGGCTTTCGTCCTTCAAGGATATTCCTGAAAAGGACTATCGTCCTTCAAGGATATTCCTGAAAAGGACTATCGTCCTTCAAGGATATTTCTGAAAAGGACAATCACCCTTTTAGGATATTCCTAAAAAGGACTATCGTTCTTCAAGGATATTCCTGCAAAGGACAATCGTCCTTAACGGATATTCCTGAAAAGGACTATCGTCCTTCAAGGATATTTTTGAAAAGGACTATCGTCCTTCAAGGATATTCCTGAAAAGGACTATTGTTCTTCAAAGATATTCCTGAAAAGGACTATCGTCCTTCAAGGATATTCCTGAAAATGACTATCGTCCTTCAAGGATATTCCTGAAAAGGACTATCGTCCTTCAAGGATATTTCTGAAAAGGACAATCATACTTTTAGGATATTCCTGAAAAGGACTATCGTTCTTCAAGGATATTCCTGCAAAGGACAATCGTCCTTAAAGGATATTTTTGAAAAGGACTATCGTCCTTCAAGGATATTTTTGAAAAGGACTATCGTCCTTCAAGGATATTCCTTAAAAGGATAATCGTTGTTCTAAGATATTCCTGAAAAACACTATCGTTCTTCACGGATATTCCTTAAAAAGGACTAGAGTCCTTCAAAGATATACCTAAAAAGCACAATCGTCCTTCAAGGATATTCCTGAAAGAACTATCGTCCTTTAAGGATATTCCTGAAAAGTCTATCGTCCTTCAAGGATATTCCTGAAAAGGACAATCATCCTTAGAGGATATTCCTGAAAAGGACTATCGTCCTTCAAGGATATTCCTGAAAAGGATAATCGTTGTTCAAAGATATTCCTGAAAAGGACTATCGTCCTTCAGGTATATTCCTGAAAAGGACTATCGTCCTTCTAGGATATTCCTGAAAAGGACAATCGTTGTTCAAGGATATTCCTGAAAAGGACTTTCATCCTTCAAGGATATTCCTGAAAAGGACTATCGTCCTTCAAGGATATTTCTGAAAAGGACAATCATACTTTTAGGATATTCCTGAAAAGGACTATCGTTCTTCAAGGATATTCCTGCAAAGGACAATCGTCCTAAAAGGATATTCCTGAAAAGGACTATCGTCCTTCAAGGATATTTTTGAAAAGGACTATCGTCCTTCAAGGATATTCCTGAAAAGGATAATCGTTGTTCTAAGATATTCCTGAAAAACACTATCGTTCTTCACGGATATTCCTTAAAAAGGACTAGAGTCCTTCAAAGATATACCTAAAAAGCACAATCGTCCTTCAAGGATATTCCTGAAAGAACTATCGTCCTTTAAGGATATTCCTGAAAAGTCTATCGTCCTTCAAGGATATTCCTGAAAAGGACAATCATCCTTAGAGGATATTCCTGAAAAGGACTATCGTCCTTCAAGGATATTCCTGAAAAGGATAATCGTTGTTCAAAGATATTCCTGAAAAGGACTATCGTCCTTCAGGTATATTCCTGAAAAGGACTATCGTCCTTCAAGGATATTCCTGAAAAGGATAATCGTTGTTCAAGGATATTCCTAAAACGGGCTTTCGTCCTTAAAGGATATTCCTGAAAATGACTATCGTCCTTCAAGGATATTCCTAAAAAGTATAATCGTTGTTCAAAGATATTCCTGAAAAACACTATCGTCCTTCTAGGATATTCCTGAAAAGGACTATCGTTGTTCAAGGATATTCATGAAAAGGACTTTCATCCATCAAGGATTTTCCTGAAAAGGACTATCGTCCTTCAAGGATATTCCTGAAAACGACGATCGTCCTTCAAGGATATTCCTGAAAAGGACTATCGTCCTTCAAGGATATTCCTGAAAACGACGATCGTCCTTCAAGGATATTCCTGAGAAGCACAATCGTCCTTCAAGGATATTCCTAAAAGGACTATCGTTCTTAAACGATATTCCTGAAAAGGACTATCGTCCTTCAAGGATATTCCTGAAAAGGATAATCGTCCTTCAAGGATAATCCTGAATAGGACTATCGTCCTTCAAGGATATTCCCGAAAAGGACGATCGACCTTCAAGGATTTTCCTGAAAAGGATAATCGCCCTTCAAGGATATTCCTGAAAAGGACTATCGTCCTTCAAGGATATTCCTGAAAGGACCATCGTCCTTCAAGGATATTCCTGAAAAGGACAATCGTTGTTCAAGGATATTCCTCAAAAGGACAATTATCCTTAAAGGATATTCCTGAAAAAAACTATCATCCTTCAAGGACATTCCTGAAAAGGACAATCGTTGTTCAAAGATATTCCTGAAAAACACTATCGTCCTTCAAGGATATTCCTGAAAAAGACAATCGTTGTTCAAGGATATTCCTAAAAAGCACAATCGTCCTTCAAGGATATTCCTGAAAAGGACTATCGTCCTTTAAGGATATTCCTGAAAAGGACTATCGTCCTTCAAGGATATTCCTGAAAGGACTATCGACCTTCAAGGATTTTCCTGAAAAGGATAATCGTCCTTCAAGGATATTCCTGAAAAGGACTATCGTCCTTCAAGGATATTCCTGAAAGGACTATCGTCCGTTAAGGATATTCCTATAAAGGACAATCGTTGTTCAAGGATATTCCTGAAAAGGACAATTATCCTTAAAGGATATTCCTGAAAAGGACTATCGTCCTTCAAGGATATTCCTGAAAAGGACAATCGTTGTTCAAGGATATTCCCGAAAAGGACTTTCATCCATCAAGGATATTCCTGAAAAGGACTATCGTCCTTCACGGATATTCCTGAAAAGGACTATCGTCCTTCAAGGATATTCCTGAAAAGGACAATCATCATTTTAGGATATTCCTGAAAAGGACTTTCGTCCTTAAAGGATATTCCTGAAAAGGACAATCATCCTTAAAGGATATTCCTGAAAAGGATTATCGTTCTTCACGGATATTCCTGAAAAGGACAATCGTCTTTAAAGGATATTCCTGAAAAGGATTATCGTTCTTCAAGGATATTCCTGAAAAGGACAATCGTCCTTAAAGGATATTCCTGAAAAGGACTATCGTCCTTTAAGGATATTCCTGAAAAGGACAATCGTTGTTCAAGGATATTCCTAAAAAAGACTTTCGTCCTTAATGGATATTCCTGAAAAGGACTATCGTCCTTCTAGGATATTCCTGAAAATGACAATCGTTGTTCAAGGATATTCATGAAAAGGACTTTCATCCATCAAAGATTTTCCTGAAAAGGACAATCATCCTTAAAGGATATTCCTGAAAAGGACTATCGTCCTTTAAGGATATTCCTGAAAAGGACAATCGTTGTTCAAGGATATTCCTAAAAAAGACTTTCGTCCTTAAAGGATATTCCTGAAAAGGACTATCGTCCTTCTAGGATATTCCTGAAAAGGACAATCGTTGTTCAAGGATATTCCTGAAAAGGACTTTCATCCATCAAGGATTTTCTTGAAAAGGACTATCGTCCTTCAAGGATATTCCTGAAAACGACGATCGTCCTTCAAGGATATTCCTGAAAAGGACTATCGTCCTTCAAGGGTATTCCTGAAAAGGAAAATCGTTGTTCAAAGATATTCCTGAAAAACACTATCGTCCTTCATGGATATTTCTTAAAAGGGACTAGCGTCCTTCAAAGATATTCCTGAGAAGCACAATCGTCCTTCAAGGATATTCCTGAAAGGACTATCGTTCTTCAAGGATATTCCTGAAAAGGACTATCGTCCTTCAAGGATATTCCTGAAAAGGATAATCGTCCATCAAGGATATTCTTGAAAAGGACTATCGTCCTTCAAGGATATTCCTGAAAGGACTATCGTCCTTCAAGGATATTTCTGAAAAGGACTATCGTCCTTCAAGTATATTCCTGAAAAGGACTATCGTCCTTCAAGGATATTCCTGAAAAAGACAATCGTTGTTCAAGGATTTTCCTGGAAAGGATAATCGTCCTTCAAGGATATTCCTGAAAAGGACTATCGTCCTTCAAGGATATTCCTGAAAGGACTATTGTCCTTTAAGGATATTCCTGAAAACGACTATCGTCCTTCAAGGATATTCCTGAAAACGACTATCGTCTTTTAAGAATATTCCTGAAAAGGACTATTTTCCTTTAAGGATATTCCTGAAAAGGACAATCGTCCTTCAAGGATATTCCTGAAAAGGACTATCGTCCTTCAAGGATATTCATGAAAAGGACTATCGTCCTTCAAGGATATTTCTGAAAAGGACAATCGTTGTTCAAGGATATTCCTAAAATGGACTTTCATCCATCAAGGATATTCCTGAAAAGGACTATCGTCCTTCAAGGATATTCCTGAAAAGGACTATCGTCCTTCAAGGATATTCCTGAAAAGGACAATCACCCTTCAAGGATATTCCTGAAAAGTACTATCGTTCTTTTAGGATATACATGAAAAGGACTACCGTCCTTTAAGGATATTCCTAAAAAGGACTATCGTCCTTCAAGGATATTCCTGAAAAGGACTATCGTCCTTCAAGGATATTGCTGAAAACGATTATCGTCCTTGAAGGATATTCCTGAAAAGGACTATTGTCCTTCAAGGATATTCCTGAAAAGGACTGTCGTCCTTCAAGGATATTCCTGAAAAGGACTATTGTCCTTCAAGTATATTCCTGAAAAGGACTTTCGTCTTTCACATATATTCCTAAAAAGTACTATCGTCCTTCAAGGATAGTCATAAAAAAGAGAATTGTCCTTCAAGGATATTCCTGAAAAGGACTATCGTCCTTCAAGGATTTTCCTGAAAAGGACTATCGTCCTTCAAGGATATTCCTGTAAAGAACTTTTGTTTTTTAAGGATATTCCTGAAAAGGACTATCGTCCTTCAAGGATTTTCCTGAAAAGGACAAAGGATATTCCTGAAAAGGACTTTTGTCCTTTAAGGATATTCCTGAAAAGGACTATCGTCCTTCAAGGATATTCCTGAATAGGACAATCGCCCTTCAAGGATATTCCTGAAAAAGACTATCGTCCTTCAAGGATATTCCTGAAAAGGACAATCGCCCTTCAAGGATATTCCTGAAAAGGACAATCACCCTTCAAGGATATTCCTGAAAAGGATTATTTTTCTTCAAGGATATACCTGAAAAGGACTACCATCCTTTAAGGATATTCTTTAAGAGGACTATTGTCCTTTTAGGATATTCCTGAAAACGACTATCGTCCTTCAAGGATATTCCTGAAAAGGACAATCATCCTTAGAGGATATTCCTGAAAAGGACTATTTTCCTTAAAGGATATTCCTGAAAAGGACAATCGTCCTATAAGGATATTCCTGAAAAGGACTATCGTCCTTCAAGGATATTTATGAAAAGGACAATCGTTGTTCAAGGATATTCCTAAAAAGGACTTTCATCCATCAAGGATATTCCTGAAAAGGACTATCGTCCTTCAAGGATATTCCTGAAAAGGACAATCACCCTTCAAGGATATTCCTGAAAAGGACTATCGTTCTTTTAGGGTATACCTGAAAAGGACTACCGTCCTTTAAGGATATTCCTGGAAAGGACTATCGTCCTTCAAGGATATTCCTGAAAAGAACTATCGTCCTTCGAGGATATTCCTGAAAAGGACAATCGTTGTTCAAGGAAATTCCTGAAAAGGACTATCGTCCTTCGAGGATATTCCTGAAAAGGACTATCGTCTTTCAAGGATATTCCTGAAAAGGTCTATCGACCTTCAAGGATATTCCTAAAAAGGACTATTGTCCTTTAAGGATATTTCTGAAAAGGACTATCGTCCTTCAAGGATGTTATTTATTTTATTTATTTTATTTTATTTATTTATTTCATTCAAAATTCCTGAAAAGGACTATCGTCCTTCAAGGATTTTCCTGAAAAGGACAAAGGATATTCCTGAAAAGGACTATCGTCCTTCAAGGATATTCCTCAAGAGGACTATTGTCCTTTAAGGATATTCCTCAAAAGGACTATCGTCCTTCAAGGATATTCCTTAAGATGACTATTGTCCTTTAAGGATATTCCTGAAAACGACTATCGTCCTTCAAGGATATTCCTGAAAAGGATTATTTTATTTTAAGGATATTCCTGAAAAGGACAATCGTCCTTCAAGGATATTCCTGAAAAGGACTATCGTCCTTCAAGGATATTCTCCGAAAGGACTATCGTCCTTCAAGTATATTCCTGAAAAGGACTATCGTCCTTTAAGTGTATTCCTGAAAAGGACTATCGTCCTTCAAGGATATTCCTGAAAAGGACTCTCGTCCTTCAAGGATATTCCTGAAAAGGACTATCGTCTTTCAAGGATATTCCTGAAACGGACTATCCTCCTTCAAGGATATTCATGAAAAGGACTATCGTCCTTCAAGGATATTCCTGAAAAGGACAATCGTCCTTAAAGGATATTCCTGAAAAGGACTATCGTCCTTCAAGGATATTCCTGAAAAGGACTCTCGTCCTTCAAGGATATTCCTGAAAAGGACTATCGTCTTTCAAGGATATTCCTGAAACGGACTATCCTCCTTCAAGGATATTCATGAAAAGGACTATCGTCCTTCAAGGATATTCCTGAAAAGGACTATCGTCCTTCAAGGATATTCCTGAAAAGGACTATCGTCCTTTAAGTGTATTCCTGAAAAGGACTATCGTCCTTCAAGGATATTCCTGAAAAGGACTATCGTCTTTTAAGGATATTCTCCGAAAGGACTATCGTCCTTCAAGGATATTCCTGAAAAGGACTATCGTCCTTCAAGGATATTCCTGAAAAGGACTATCGTCCTTCAAGGATATTCCTGAAAAGGACTATCGTCCTTCAAGTATATTCCTGAAAAGGACTATCGTCCTTCAAGGATATTCCTGAAAAGGACTATCGTCTTTTAAGGATATTCCCCGAAAGGACTATCGTCCTTCAAGGATATTCCTGAAAAGGACTATCGTTCTTTAAGTGTATTCCTGAAAAGGACTATCGTCCTTCAAGGATATTCCTGAAAAGGACTATCGTCTTTCAAGGATATTCCTGAAACGGACTATCGTCCTTCAAGGATATTCATGAAAAGGACTATCGTCCTTCAAGGATATTCCTGAAACGGACTTTCATCCTCCAAGGATATTCCTGAAAGGGACTTTCGTCCTTTTAGGATATTCCTGAAATGTACTATCGTCCTTCAAGGATATTTCTGAAAAGGACTATCGTCCTGCAAGGATATTTCTGAAAAGGACTATCGTCCTTCAAATATACCTGAAAAGGACTTTCGTCCTCCAAGGATATTCCTGAAAAGGACTATCGTCCTTCAAGTATATTCCTGAAAAGGACTATCGTCCTTCAAGGATATTCCTGAAAAGGACTATCGTTCTTTAAGTGTATTCCTGAAAAGGACTATCGTCCTTCAAGGATATTCCTGAAAAGGACTATCGTCTTTCAAGGATATTCCTGAAACGGACTTTCATCCTCCAAGGATATTCCTGAAAGGGACTTTCGTCCTTTAAGGATATTCCTATAAAGGACAATCGTTGTTCAAGGACTTTCCTGAAAAGGACTATCGTCCTCCAAGGATATTCCTGAAAAGGACAATTATCCTTAAAGGATATTCCTAAAAAGGACTATCGTCCTTCAAGGATATTCCTGAAAAGGACTATCGTCCTTCAAGTATATTCCTGAAAAGGACTATCGTCCTTCAAGGATATTCCTGAAAAGGACTATCGTTCTTTAAGTGTATTCCTGAAAAGGACTATCGTCCTTCAAGGATATTCCTGAAAAGGACTATCGTCTTTCAAGGATATTCCTGAAACGGACTTTCATCCTCCAAGGATATTCCTGAAAGGGACTTTCGTCCTTTAAGGATATTCCTATAAAGGACAATCGTTGTTCAAGGACTTTCCTGAAAAGGACTATCGTCCTCCAAGGATATTCCTGAAAAGGACAATTATCCTTAAAGGATATTCCTATAAAGGACAATCGTTGTTCAAGGACTTTCCTGAAAAGGACTATCGTCCTCCAAGGATATTCCTGAAAAGGACAATTATCCTTAAAGGATATTCCTAAAAAGTACTATCGTCCTTCAAGGACTTTCCTGAAAAGGACAATCGACCTTCAAGGATTTTGCTGAAATGGACAATCGTCCTTCAAGGATATTCCTGAAAAGGACAATCATCCTTAAAATATATTCCTAAAAAGGACTATCGTCCTTCAAGGATATTCCTGAAAAGGACAATCGTTGTTCACGGATATTCCTAAAAAGGACTTTCGTCCTTAAAGGATATTCCTGAAAAGGACTATCGTCCTTCAAGGATATTCCTGAAAAGGACAATCGTTGTTCAAGGATATTCCCGAAAAGGACTTTCATCCATCAAGGATATTCCTGAAAAGGACTATCGTCCTTCACGGATATTCCTGAAAAGGACTATCGTCCTTCAAGGATATTCCTGAAAAGGACAATCATCATTTTAGGATATTCCTGAAAAGGACTTTCGTCCTTAAAGGATATTCCTGAAAAGGACAATCATCCTTAAAGGATATTCCTGAAAAGGATTATCGTTCTTCACGGATATTCCTGAAAAGGACAATCGTCCTTAAAGGATATTCCTGTAAAGGACAATCATCCTTAAAGGATATTCCTGAAAAGGACTATCGTCCTTTAAGGATATTCCTGAAAAGGACAATCGTTGTTCAAGGATATTCCTAAAAAAGACTTTCGTCCTTAATGGATATTCCTGAAAAGGACTATCGTCCTTCTAGGATATTCCTGAAAATGACAATCGTTGTTCAAGGATATTCATGAAAAGGACTTTCATCCATCAAAGATTTTCCTGAAAAGGACAATCATCCTTAAAGGATATTCCTGAAAAGGACTATCGTCCTTTAAGGATATTCCTGAAAAGGACAATCGTTGTTCAAGGATATTCCTAAAAAAGACTTTCGTCCTTAAAGGATATTCCTGAAAAGGACTATCGTCCTTCTAGGATATTCCTGAAAAGGACAATCGTTGTTCAAGGATATTCCTGAAAAGGACTTTCATCCATCAAGGATTTTCTTGAAAAGGACTATCGTCCTTCAAGGATATTCCTGAAAACGACGATCGTCCTTCAAGGATATTCCTGAAAAGGACTATCGTCCTTCAAGGGTATTCCTGAAAAGGAAAATCGTTGTTCAAAGATATTCCTGAAAAACACTATCGTCCTTCATGGATATTTCTTAAAAGGGACTAGCGTCCTTCAAAGATATTCCTGAGAAGCACAATCGTCCTTCAAGGATATTCCTGAAAGGACTATCGTTCTTCAAGGATATTCCTGAAAAGGACTATCGTCCTTCAAGGATATTCCTGAAAAGGATAATCGTCCTTCAAGGATATTCTTGAAAAGGACTATCGTCCTTCAAGGATATTCCTGAAAGGACTATCGTCCTTCAAGGGTATTCCTGAAAAGGAAAATCGTTGTTCAAAGATATTCCTGAAAAACACTATCGTCCTTCATGGATATTTCTTAAAAGGGACTAGCGTCCTTCAAAGATATTCCTGAGAAGCACAATCGTCCTTCAAGGATATTCCTGAAAGGACTATCGTCCTTCAAGGATATTCATGAAAAGGACTATCGTCCTTCAAGGATATTCCTGAAACGGACTTTCATCCTCCAAGGATATTCCTGAAAGGGACTTTCGTCCTTTAAGGATATTCCTGAAATGTACTATCATCCTTCAAGGATATTTCTGAAAAGGACTATCGTCCTGCAAGGATATTTTTGAAAAGGACTATCGTCCTTCAAATATATTCCTGAAAAGGACTATCGTCCTTCAAGTATATTCCTGAAAAGGACTATCGTCCTTCAAGGATATTCATGAAAAGGACTATCGTCCTTCAAGGATATTCCTGAAAAGGACTATCGTCCTTCAAGGATATTCCTGAAACGGATTTTCATCCTCCAAGGATATTCCTGAAAGGGACTATCGTCCTTTAAGGATATTCCTGAAATGTACTATCGTCCTTCAAGGATATTTCTGAAAAGGATTATCGTTCTTCAAGGATATTCCTGAAAAGGACTATCGTCCTTCAAGGATATTCCTGAAACGGATTTTCATCCTCCAAGGATATTCCTGAAAGGGACTATCGTCCTTTAAGGATATTCCTGAAATGTACTATCGTCCTTCAAGGATATTTCTGAAAAGGATTATCGTTCTTCAAGGATATTCCTGAAAAGGACAATCGTCCTTTAAGGATATTCCTGAAAAGGACAATCATCCTTAAAATATATTCCTAAAAAGGACTATCGTCCTTCAAGGATATTCCTGAAAAGGACAATCGTTGTTCACGGATATTCCTAAAAAGGACTTTCGTCCTTAAAGGATATTCCTGAAAAGGACTATCGTCCTTCAAGGATATTCCTGAAAAGGACAATCGTTGTTCAAGGATATTCCCGAAAAGGACTTTCATCCATCAAGGATATTCCTGAAAAGGACTATCGTCCTTCACGGATATTCCTGAAAAGGACTATCGTCCTTCAAGGATATTCCTGAAAAGGACAATCATCATTTTAGGATATTCCTGAAAAGGACTTTCGTCCTTAAAGGATATTCCTGAAAAGGACAATCATCCTTAAAGGATATTCCTGAAAAGGATTATCGTTCTTCACGGATATTCCTGAAAAGGACTATCGTCCTTTAAGGATATTCCTGAAAAGGACAATCGTTGTTCAAGGATATTCCTAAAAAAGACTTTCGTCCTTAATGGATATTCCTGAAAAGGACTATCGTCCTTCTAGGATATTCCTGAAAATGACAATCGTTGTTCAAGGATATTCATGAAAAGGACTTTCATCCATCAAAGATTTTCCTGAAAAGGACAATCATCCTTAAAGGATATTCCTGAAAAGGACTATCGTCCTTTAAGGATATTCCTGAAAAGGACAATCGTTGTTCAAGGATATTCCTAAAAAAGACTTTCGTCCTTAAAGGATATTCCTGAAAAGGACTATCGTCCTTCTAGGATATTCCTGAAAAGGACAATCGTTGTTCAAGGATATTCCTGAAAAGGACTTTCATCCATCAAGGATTTTCTTGAAAAGGACTATCGTCCTTCAAGGATATTCCTGAAAACGACGATCGTCCTTCAAGGATATTCCTGAAAAGGACTATCGTCCTTCAAGGGTATTCCTGAAAAGGAAAATCGTTGTTCAAAGATATTCCTGAAAAACACTATCGTCCTTCATGGATATTTCTTAAAAGGGACTAGCGTCCTTCAAAGATATTCCTGAGAAGCACAATCGTCCTTCAAGGATATTCCTGAAAGGACTATCGTTCTTCAAGGATATTCCTGAAAAGGACTATCGTCCTTCAAGGATATTCCTGAAAAGGATAATCGTCCTTCAAGGATATTCTTGAAAAGGACTATCGTCCTTCAAGGATATTCCTGAAAGGACTATCGTCCTTCAAGGATATTCATGAAAAGGACTATCGTCCTTCAAGGATATTCCTGAAACGGACTTTCATCCTCCAAGGATATTCCTGAAAGGGACTTTCGTCCTTTAAGGATATTCCTGAAATGTACTATCATCCTTCAAGGATATTTCTGAAAAGGACTATCGTCCTGCAAGGATATTTTTGAAAAGGACTATCGTCCTTCAAATATATTCCTGAAAAGGACTATCGTCCTTCAAGTATATTCCTGAAAAGGACTATCGTCCTTCAAGGATATTCATGAAAAGGACTATCGTCCTTCAAGGATATTCCTGAAAAGGACTATCGTCCTTCAAGGATATTCCTGAAACGGATTTTCATCCTCCAAGGATATTCCTGAAAGGGACTATCGTCCTTTAAGGATATTCCTGAAATGTACTATCGTCCTTCAAGGATATTTCTGAAGAGGACTATCGTCCTGCAAGGATATTTCTGAAAAGGACTATCGTCCTGCAAGTATATTCCTGAAAAGGACTATCATCCTTCAAGGATATTCCTGAAAAGGACTATCGTCTTTCAAGGATATTCCTGAAACGGACTATCGTCCTTCAAGGATATTCATGAAAAGGACTATCGTCCTTTAAGGATATTCCTGAAACGGACTTTCATCCTCCAAGGATATTCCTGAAAGGGACTTTCGTCCTTTAAGGATATTCCTGAAAGGTACTATCGTCCTTCAAGGATATTCCTGAAAAGGACAATCGTCCTATAAGGATATTCCTGAAAAGGACTATCGTCCTTCAAGGATATTTATGAAAAGGACAATCGTTGTTCAAGGATATTCCTAAAAAGGACTTTCATCCATCAAGGATATTCCTGAAAAGGACTATCGTCCTTCAAGGATATTCCTGAAAAGGACAATCACCCTTCAAGGATATTCCTGAAAAGGACTATCGTTCTTTTAGGGTATACCTGAAAAGGACTACCGTCCTTTAAGGATATTCCTGGAAAGGACTATCGTCCTTCAAGGATATTCCTGAAAAGAACTATCGTCCTTCAAGGATATTCCTGAAAACGACTATCGTCCTTCGAGGATATTCCTGAAAAGGACAATCGTTGTTCAAGGAAATTCCTGAAAAGGACTATCGTCCTTCGAGGATATTCCTGAAAAGGACTATCGTCCTTCAAGGATATTCCTGAAAAGGACTATCGTTCTTTAAGTGTATTCCTGAAAAGGACTATCGTCCTTCAAGGATATTCCTGAAAAGGACTCTCGTCCTTCAAGGATATTCCTGAAAAGGACTATCGTCTTTCAAGGATATTCCTGAAACGGACTATCGTCCTTCAAGGATATTCATGAAAAGGACTATCGTCCTTTAAGGATATTCCTGAAACGGACTTTCATCCTCCAAGGATATTCCTGAAAGGGACTTTCGTCCTTTAAGGATATTCCTGAAAGGTACTATCGTCCTTCAAGGATATTCCTGAAAAGGACAATCGTCCTATAAGGATATTCCTGAAAAGGACTATCGTCCTTCAAGGATATTTATGAAAAGGACAATCGTTGTTCAAGGATATTCCTAAAAAGGACTTTCATCCATCAAGGATATTCCTGAAAAGGACTATCGTCCTTCAAGGATATTCCTGAAAAGGACAATCACCCTTCAAGGATATTCCTGAAAAGGACTATCGTTCTTTTAGGGTATACCTGAAAAGGACTACCGTCCTTTAAGGATATTCCTGGAAAGGACTATCGTCCTTCAAGGATATTCCTGAAAAGAACTATCGTCCTTCAAGGATATTCCTGAAAACGACTATCGTCCTTCGAGGATATTCCTGAAAAGGACAATCGTTGTTCAAGGAAATTCCTGAAAAGGACTATCGTCCTTCGAGGATATTCCTGAAAAGGACTATCGTCTTTCAAGGATATTCCTGAAAAGGTCTATCGACCTTCAAGGATATTCCTAAAAAGGACTATTGTCCTTTAAGGATATTTCTGAAAAGGACTATCGTCCTTCAAGGATGTTATTTATTTTATTTTATTTATTTATTTCATTCAAAATTCCTGAAAAGGACTATCGTCCTTCAAGGATTTTCCTGAAAAGGACAAAGGATATTCCTGAAAAGGACTATCGTCCTTCAAGGATATTCCTCAAGAGGACTATTGTCCTTTAAGGATATTCCTCAAAAGGACTATCGTCCTTCAAGGATATTCCTTAAGATGACTATTGTCCTTTAAGGATATTCCTGAAAACGACTATCGTCCTTCAAGGATATTCCTGAAAAGGATTATTTTATTTTAAGGATATTCCTGAAAAGGACAATCGTCCTTCAAGGATATTCCTGAAAAGGACTATCGTCCTTCAAGGATATTCTCCGAAAGGACTATCGTCCTTCAAGTATATTCCTGAAAAGGACTATCGTCCTTTAAGTGTATTCCTGAAAAGGACTATCGTCCTTCAAGGATATTCCTGAAAAGGACTCTCGTCCTTCAAGGATATTCCTGAAAAGGACTATCGTCTTTCAAGGATATTCCTGAAACGGACTATCCTCCTTCAAGGATATTCATGAAAAGGACTATCGTCCTTCAAGGATATTCCTGAAAAGGACTATCGTCTTTTAAGTGTATTCCTGAAAAGGACTATCGTCCTTCAAGGATATTCCTGAAAAGGACTCTCGTCCTTCAAGGATATTCCTGAAAAGGACTATCGTCTTTCAAGGATATTCCTGAAACGGACTATCCTCCTTCAAGGATATTCATGAAAAGGACTATCGTCCTTCAAGGATATTCCTGAAAAGGACTATCGTCCTTCAAGGATATTCCTGAAAAGGACTATCGTCCTTTAAGTGTATTCCTGAAAAGGACTATCGTCCTTCAAGGATATTCCTGAAAAGGACTATCGTCTTTTAAGGATATTCCCCGAAAGGACTATCGTCCTTCAAGGATATTCCTGAAAAGGACTATCGTCCTTCAAGGATATTCCTGAAAAGGACTATCGTCCTTCAAGGATATTCCTGAAAAGGACTATCGTCCTTCAAGTATATTCCTGAAAAGGACTATCGTCCTTCAAGGATATTCCTGAAAAGGACTATCGTCTTTTAAGGATATTCCCCGAAAGGACTATCGTCCTTCAAGGATATTCCTGAAAAGGACTATCGTTCTTTAAGTGTATTCCTGAAAAGGACTATCGTCCTTCAAGGATATTCCTGAAAAGGACTATCGTCTTTCAAGGATATTCCTGAAACGGACTATCGTCCTTCAAGGATATTCATGAAAAGGACTATCGTCCTTCAAGGATATTCCTGAAACGGACTTTCATCCTCCAAGGATATTCCTGAAAGGGACTTTCGTCCTTTTAGGATATTCCTGAAATGTACTATCGTCCTTCAAGGATATTTCTGAAAAGGACTATCGTCCTGCAAGGATATTTCTGAAAAGGACTATCGTCCTTCAAATATACCTGAAAAGGACTTTCGTCCTCCAAGGATATTCCTGAAAAGGACTATCGTCCTTCAAGTATATTCCTGAAAAGGACTATCGTCCTTCAAGGATATTCCTGAAAAGGACTATCGTTCTTTAAGTGTATTCCTGAAAAGGACTATCGTCCTTCAAGGATATTCCTGAAAAGGACTATCGTCTTTCAAGGATATTCCTGAAACGGACTTTCATCCTCCAAGGATATTCCTGAAAAGGACAATTATCCTTAAAGGATATTCCTGAAAAGGACAATCGACCTTCAAGGATTTTGCTGAAATGGACAATCGTCCTTCAAGGATATTCCTGAAAAGGACAATCATCCTTAAAATATATTCCTAAAAAGGACTTTCGTCCTTAAAGGATATTCCTGAAAAGGACTATCGTCCTTCAAGGATATTCCTGAAAAGGACAATCGTTGTTCAAGGATATTCCCGAAAAGGACTTTCATCCATCAAGGATATTCCTGAAAAGGACTATCGTCCTTCACGGATATTCCTGAAAAGGATTATCGTTCTTCACGGATATTCCTGAAAAGGACAATCGTCCTTAAAGGATATTCCTGAAAAGGACAATCATCCTTAAAGGATATTCCTGAAAAGGATTATCGTTCTTCACGGATATTCCTGAAAAGGACAATCGTCCTTAAAGGATATTCCTGTAAAGGACAATCATCCTTAAAGGATATTCCTGAAAAGGACAATCATCCTTAAAGGATATTCCTGAAAAGGACTATCGTCCTTTAAGGATATTCCTGAAAAGGACAATCGTTGTTCAAGGATATTCCTAAAAAAGACTTTCGTCCTTAATGGATATTCCTGAAAAGGACTATCGTCCTTCTAGGATATTCCTGAAAATGACAATCGTTGTTCAAGGATATTCATGAAAAGGACTTTCATCCATCAAAGATTTTCCTGAAAAGGACAATCATCCTTAAAGGATATTCCTGAAAAGGACTATCGTCCTTTAAGGATATTCCTGAAAAGGACAATCGTTGTTCAAGGATATTCCTAAAAAAGACTTTCGTCCTTAAAGGATATTCCTGAAAAGGACTATCGTCCTTCTAGGATATTCCTGAAAAGGACAATCGTTGTTCAAGGATATTCCTGAAAAGGACTTTCATCCATCAAGGATTTTCTTGAAAAGGACTATCGTCCTTCAAGGATATTCCTGAAAACGACGATCGTCCTTCAAGGATATTCCTGAAAAGGACTATCGTCCTTCAAGGGTATTCCTGAAAAGGAAAATCGTTGTTCAAAGATATTCCTGAAAAACACTATCGTCCTTCATGGATATTTCTTAAAAGGGACTAGCGTCCTTCAAAGATATTCCTGAGAAGCACAATCGTCCTTCAAGGATATTCCTGAAAGGACTATCGTTCTTCAAGGATATTCCTGAAAAGGACTATCGTCCTTCAAGGATATTCCTGAAAAGGATAATCGTCCTTCAAGGATATTCTTGAAAAGGACTATCGTCCTTCAAGGATATTCCTGAAAGGACTATCGTCCTTCAAGGATATTCATGAAAAGGACTATCGTCCTTCAAGGATATTCCTGAAACGGACTTTCATCCTCCAAGGATATTCCTGAAAGGGACTTTCGTCCTTTAAGGATATTCCTGAAATGTACTATCATCCTTCAAGGATATTTCTGAAAAGGACTATCGTCCTGCAAGGATATTTTTGAAAAGGACTATCGTCCTTCAAATATATTCCTGAAAAGGACTATCGTCCTTCAAGTATATTCCTGAAAAGGACTATCGTCCTTCAAGGATATTCATGAAAAGGACTATCGTCCTTCAAGGATATTCCTGAAAAGGACTATCGTCCTTCAAGGATATTCCTGAAACGGATTTTCATCCTCCAAGGATATTCCTGAAAGGGACTATCGTCCTTTAAGGATATTCCTGAAATGTACTATCGTCCTTCAAGGATATTTCTGAAGAGGACTATCGTCCTGCAAGGATATTTCTGAAAAGGACTATCGTCCTGCAAGTATATTCCTGAAAAGGACTATCATCCTTCAAGGATATTCCTGAAAAGGACTATCGTCTTTTAAGAATATTCCTGAAAAGGACTATTATACTTTAAGGATATTCCTGAAAAGGACAATAGTCCTCCAAGGATATTCCTGAAAAGGACTATCGTCCTTCAAGTATATTCCTGAAAAGGACTATCGTCCTTCAAGTATATTCCTGAAAAGGACTATCGTCCTTCAAGGATATTCCTGAAAAGGACTATCGTCTTTTAAGGATATTCCCCGAAAGGACTGTCGTCCTTCAAGGATATTCCTGAAAAGGACTATCGTTCTTTAAGTGTATTCCTGAAAAGGACTATCGTCCTTCAAGGATATTCCTGAAAAGGACTCTCGTCCTTCAAGGATATTCCTGAAAAGGACTATCGTCTTTCAAGGATATTCCTGAAACGGACTATCGTCCTTCAAGGATATTCATGAAAAGGACTATCGTCCTTTAAGGATATTCCTGAAACGGACTTTCATCCTCCAAGGATATTCCTGAAAGGGACTTTCGTCCTTTAAGGATATTCCTGAAATGTACTATCGTCCTTCAAGGATATTTCTGAAAAGGACTATCGTCCTGCAAGGATATTTCTGAAAAGGACTATCGTCCTTCAAATATACCTGAAAAGGACTTTCGTCCTCCAAGGATATTCCTGAAAAGGACTATCGTCCTTCAAGTATATTCCTGAAAAGGACTATCGTCCTTCAAGGATATTCCTGAAAAGGACTATCGTTCTTTAAGTGTATTCCTGAAAAGGACTATCGTCCTTCAAGGATATTCCTGAAAAGAACTCTCGTCCTGCAAGGATATTCCTGAAAAGGACTATCGTCTTTCAAGGATATTCCTGAAACGGACTATCGTCCTTCAAGGATATTCATGAAAAGGACTATCGTCTTTCAAGGATATTCCTGAAACGGACTTTCATCCTCCAAGGATATTCCTGAAAGGGACTTTCGTCCTTTAAGGATATTCCTGAAATGTACTATCGTCCTTCAAGGATATTTCTGAAAAGGACTATCGTCCTGCAAGGATATTTCTGAAAAGGACTATCGTCCTTCAAATATACCTGAAAAGGACTTATGTCCTCCAAGGATATTCCTGAAAAGGACTATCGTCCTTCAAGTATATTCCTGAAAAGGACTATCGTCCTTTAAGGATATTCCTGAAATGTACTATCGTCCTTCAAGGATATTTCTGAAGAGGACTATCGTCCTGCAAGGATATTTCTGAAAAGGACTATCGTCCTTCAAGGATATACCTGAAAAGGACTTTCGTGCTCCAAGGATATTCCTGAAAAGGACTATCGTCCTTCAAGGATATTCCTCGAAAGGACTATCGTCCTTCAAGGATAGTCCTGAAAAGGACTCGACAGCAGATCTTTGACACAACGCGGCGTATTAAAATTAATACTAGAAACAAAACTATGCGGCGCCCTCAAGACTTCAAGTTGCGAGTTGCGTGCGTTTTTATAATCATTTACCGGACTGGATTACGCTATTGCCCTTAGCTAAATTTATGACTATAGTTAGAGATCCCGCCACATAAGGTGGCAGTTGGAGGCGTCGCCACAGTCGCGTAATTCAGTGTTACCAGTAAACACGCCAAAACTAGCACTCACTGTGCCATACGGCTCGATACATTATAGGTTTCATTTGTAACGGTCTTTGGTTGCAGAGCTATAAACTCAAATAAAACAAATTAATATATCAAAGTCAAAATATGTTTATTAAACTATTTCAAACATGATTAATAATTAACGGGACATATCCTTCTTATTATATATTACATATATTATGTGTTCCTTCACTCTGTCCGCAATAGACCGTTTAGTGTGTTCGACGTAGGATTTCCCACAGCTGCAATCAATCTTATACACACCCTTATATCTTATATCATGAGTATAAATCGCGAATCTTTTAAAACTATTATTTCAAACATGGCACTGAGCATTGTCTTTACATATTTTTTACCGAGGTTAGATCAGCGGAGACCCTAGCTTGGAGAAGAACTAACAAGAAACTCCGGAAATCAATTTATTATAATCACCCTTAACAAACATAAAAATTACAAAGAGTGGGCAAAAAACACAACGCTGGTAATACTAAATTTACCTTTCATACAAAATAACACGCAATGGCGGTAACGTCAAATTTAGTTCCAAGTTTGGCTACTGCCACCTTATGTGGCGGGATCTCTAGAAGATTTTCTAAAGATAGATAGATAGAGATCCCGCCACATAAGGTGGCAGTTGGAGGCGTCGCCACAGTCGCGTAATTCAGTGTTACCAGTAAACACGCCAAAACTAGCACTCACTGTGCCATACGGCTCGATACATTGTAGGTTTCATTTGTAACGGTCTTTGGTTGCAGAGCTATAAACTCAAATAAAACAAATTAATATATCAAAGTCAAAATATGTTTATTAAACTATTTCAAACATGATTAATAATTAACGGGACTTATCCTTCTTATTATATATTACATATATTATGTGTTCCTTCACTCTGTCCGCAATAGACCGTTTAGTGTGTTCGACGTAGGATTTCCCACAGCTGCAATCAATCTTATACACACCCTTATATCTTATATCATGAGTATAAATCGCGAATCTCTTAAAACTATTATTTCAAACATGGCACTGAGCATTGTCTTTACATATTTTTTACCGAGGTTAGATCAGCGGAGACCCTAGCTTGGAGAAGAACGAACAAGAAACTCCGGAAATAAATTTATTATAATCACCCTTAACAAACATAAAAATTACAAAGAGTGGGCAAAAAACACAACGCTGGTAATACTAAATTTACCTTTCATACAAAATAACACGGAATGGCGGTAACGTCAAATTTAGTTCCAAGTTTGGCTACTGCCACCTTATGTGGCGGGATCTCTAAAGGCCGACTAGTCCGGGGCGCTTACTACGCAGACTACCTTGCCAATGCTCAGGGTTGGCAATGAGTGCATCTAAGCTATATGTGCATAGATAGATAATTGTTTCTGTATAATTTGATTTTCTACCTGGCACTGGGCAAAAAATCCTGAAAGCCGAAGTTTCTTGTTGGTTCTCCTCCGAGCCAGGGCTTCCAAACCAACGGTACAATTTCAATGCTAAGAGACAACCAGTGTCAGGCAAATGTTTTGACTTTCAATGAATGTACCGTACTTGTACTTATGTTGAATAAAAACATTTGACTTTGAAGTATTATAAATATGTAACCCGTGATTATGTGATTAATAATGCGATTATTCTATTGAATAAATAGATTTGCGTATCCATCTCCTGTTCATTTTAATATTCATTATATTGAGTTAAAATTGTGGTGTGTGAGATAGGCGGTGATTTGTAATAAATTGTAATTTAAACATTAGAGAAACAGTTACACGATCGTCAGAATAGTGGTAATCGGGGTAGTTAGAGGTTTAGGTTTCCATCTCCGCAATCGCTGAGGTAGTAATTCTATAGTTACCTTGAATCCACATGTTGTCCAGATAGTCAATATTCAATTTGCCAGGTGCTAAGCCATGTCGCCATTTACAGGCACTAACTAACGCTCAAGGAGCAGTTAGATTTGCCCACGATGTTTTCCCTCATCGTTGTATTCGCTGGATTATTTCTTTATTTACACAGAAAGTCATTAAACTTCATTTCCATTGGTACATGCTCAAGCGGGATTTGAACCCTGTACTCACTGTTACAGAGTCAAGCCCCAAACAACTAAGCCGAATTAGTCAGACAAATGTTTTTACTTTCATCAAATGTACAGTAATATCGAATAATATGTATTAGGTACACACTACTTTTTTCTTGGTGCTTTGCTTGTTGTTCGAGGCGATAACATATACCTATACGTATATTCAATTGAAGTAAGTATGGATTTCGGCAAAATAAATAAAACAACCAATAATACAAAATATTTTATTGAAAAATTTAAAAATTCTAAGGTTTGGCAAGTTTTTGTTCAATTTATATAGGAACTCGAAATTCACAAATCTTATTTGCATTGTTTTAGTTTAGTTGGCAGTGTTTTTAGCTTTTCATTTTATTTGAGTTTTACAAATGGCAAAAGATAATAATAAAAAGGAAAATTCGTGGTTTTACTAAATATATACAACAGTACAAAAGCTGTTCAAAAAGAACATGTATGATTCATTGAAATGATCATACATTTATGTATAAGTTTGAGACATTACTAAAAACATGTACTATATTTTAGTTACCTATATTATTCTTAAACTATGAACTGGCAGTAAAATACAAAGGACATAAAATAGGTACATGTATGAAACAAAGATTAAAATATTGATACATAGCTTTCATGAATAAAAGATAATTTTTAAAAGCCATGAAGAACGAGCAAACATTTTTAGTATTAAACACCAATAGTGGCAGTATCTATCTATCCTGAGAAATTCATTAAAAATTACGTTTTACGGTACAAAAATGACTAAATAATCACTAAAAATCCTAAAACCGGCATTAAACACGATATTGTAGAAGTGTTACTATTACTTTACTAAAGTAAATGAGTAGTAGATAGAGAGTTATAGGTTATGAGTTCAAAATGTTATGAGTACACGTAATATCACATATTATTATCTAAGCACATGTCAATTTTTAAAAATATGACAGTTACTTTTGATTGTCCAGCTATGACTGACGTGAAGTGACGTGAGGTGTAAGTTTGTAATGATCTCAAAATAATGAGAGTTGGCAGTAATATGCATGGTTTTAAAACTAATGTTCCTGCCATTTATAAAAGTTACTACTCATATTGTTTAACCCCGGTTCTACGATCTCATAACTTTTACATTTTACCACAAAAATCACAATTACCTACTTAAAAAAACTAATGCCAAACACAGATTAAACAGCAACGTTTGACATGTGACAAAAACAGCTGAGCTTGCTTTCGTTTCATCCTTATTAATTTCATTTTCCTTTGTCAATTTATCTATTATGGCCGTGAATTTCAGTTCCTCAATGGCCAAGGTTGCTGCAGAGTTTATGGTTCGCATTAATGGATATTTGTTGTCTATGGGATGTGGTAATCTCAGGACTGGAGTATCGTCTTCTAGGACGTAGTGCCTTAGGACTACAGTTTTCTTTCTTGATGCCGTGCCTGTGGAAATATAGGCTTTATTAACTCATACATACATACACATCATGCCCAAATTGTTGATTTTTATCGTAGCGGGGTAATCAGAGTCTTCAGGGCCCCAAACTTTTGAAATGAACCACTCAAAGCCCGCGTTTCACTAGATATACCGCGCCCAACGTGATAGGTAGGGAACCGTATCGCCGTATATAGACACTGACTTATATCTATCCCGAGGGATAGGTAGGTTTCCTGACGATGTTTTCCCTCACCATTAGCGATAGTAAATTATGTACGTAAATGAAATACACATTTTTTTATTTCCTTTCTTAGTACATGGCAGAGTAGATTCCAACCTAGGCCCTATAATAAGAAGTCAAAAGTCTTGCCCAGTAGACAGCCGTTTAATATTATACGTTTACATTCACGTCCTTTAATCCCTCTCGGGTCAACAGAACCCCGGACACATGAAATATCTTCTATGTCTCATTTTAGCATAAAAATTGGGATTGTGATGTCATAACGAAACATTGGTGACAGGTTGCTAGCCCATATGCCAAAAGACTCCATTGATCCCTAGTTCTTTAGTCACTTCCTACGACATGGCAATTTCAATTCAATTTTCAATTCAATTTTTATTTACCTTCTTCCTCATTTAACAGGTTAAGGGCATGTTTCGTTATAGGATCATTCTTCAGTTCGTTGAATCGCATTTCAAAGTCTGCATATGTATCTGTATCTAGGTCACAGGTTCCGAGGAAATCGTCTGTGTCCATAGACCAGACCATCAGGCCTCCTAAGTTATGCTCTATGGCTAATCTGTGAAGGAAAATAGTATGTAAGAGTTAGGCTAAAAACATATTTATTTGAAAATATGAGTTGTGCTTACATATATACTAGACTAGTAAACGTATATTTAAGAAATCATTATATATAGATAAATACATAATATGTAATGGTTAGGCTACATTATAAAACATCTTTATTCGAGAATATGAGTTGTGCTTACATACATACTAGACTAGTAAACGTATATTTAAGAAATATATACAAGCTTACTTATATATACATATATAGCATATTTAATTAACGACCAGACTGGAAAGCTCAAGAAAAGTGTACTTCTTAACTCTGATTCCACCGGGAATCGAACCCGGGGCCTCACGATTAGCGTTAGCCAAAAATATAAAATATGCTTCTTTTACGTTATCAGTTATTCATTTATGTACTTTTTTTAAGCTCTTTTTATTAATTTTGCCCTCTTATTTGTTCTAACATAATATCAGCGTTGCATTTGCCACCAAACGCAACATACCCAGCTGAGTTGGAACCTTTTTGTTGCGACAATAACATGCACAAGCTATACCCCCTAGTTTGTAAGTTTGATTTGTAAACTTTTTGTATTGTGTATGTTTTGGTGGCTGTATATGATAGCCAGTAAAATCTATCATGAGAAATTAATTTAACATTACGTTTTACGGTACAAAAATGACTAAATAACCACTTTTGTGTATGTTTTTGTAGCTGTAAATAAAGGCTTGAAAAGAATTATATAGGAAATCAACTTACCTGACTTTGTTAGCAATGGATCGGGTGTTATCATAAGAAATAACTTTGTCTCCATTCCTTAAGTACGGCGTCATTGTATTCTCATCCCAAAGGCGAGTCCATTTAGTGCCATTTTTCTTTAACTCTGCACAGATCTGTAATATTAATTTGTAAAACATTAAGGTTAAAATGAGGTAAAAGTTTATAAATTACGACATAAACAATGTGTCTATAAATTAACCTGTTCTTAAAGATATTTAAAACTTTAGGAATATTGGCAACATGGTTTATCTTACACAGATATAGATCAACCTTCTTACAACATGCCAGGACGAAATTCAACTATTTTGCATTCTATTCACTCATTCAATCCGAAAATCAATCCGATAAAAAAATTGATCGTAATATTTAGCCCTTTGCCTAAAATAATAAACAATAATTTGTTTGAGACGGGGTATCTGTACTAATACAATATATCATATATTTAATTAAAAAAATATATCCACTGACTTTTTTTAGAAAAGGTCTTAAGTTCGAATCCCAGCTCTGGCTTTACCAACGATTGAAATTTAATAATGAGTTTTTCATTTTCGTACATAATCTATAATCGCTAACAATAAGGGAAAACATCGTGAGGAAACCTACCTATTTGCCGAACAGGTAATAGTTAGTGCATGTAAATCGCGTCATGGCTTACCACCTGTCACATTGAGTACTAGACTATCTGGTCAACACGTGGGTTCGAAGTCGCCATAGAATTACTACCTTCGCAATTGCGGAGATGGACACCTGCACCTCTGAGCTGCGTTGTAGTTGCCTACACTCGGGTAGGTAGGTAACTCGGTGTTAAAACCCCGAATTTGAAACGGGTCGATGTAGGTTGGTGTAGGTAGGTTTGGCAAGTGACAGCTAAAAACAATAACCTCACTCAATCAATCAAACTGTAAACAAAATGGAAAACGAGATGCAGTCTGCGACTGATATTCCAGTAGAAGTGACAGTTGCTTGACAGTTTACAGTTGTTTGACAGATTTACACCAAGGAACCTTGCTTTTGTTAGGTGTACCCACGGGTCGCTATCCGATAGAATTACAACGCTTTGGTGTAGCAACCCGGGTCGTTTCGGGTCGCAAAAGAATCGCTTCGGGTCGCTACCCGGGTAAAACGGGGCTACCCGTGTAGCCAAAAGAAACGCATCTCTGACTACCAAGGGTAAATGGTCGTGAACGCGTTTTGAATCTACCATTCTACTCACCTCATTATACCCCATGAACCCAGCTTCCCTTGTGAACGGGCCCTTGAACCCTTGACTTTTGACAGCTGTTTCTCCAAACACCACGTCTTTGACTCCAGGCTCTTTGAGAATGAAGTTCCTTCCATACAACGGGAGACCGAGCACCATCTTGTATGGCGACACGCCGTTTGACAGCATGTATTGGATTGTGTAGTCCTGGAAGGTAATAATCAAAATCTTATATAAATTTTATCTGTTTAAAGAAGTGCTGGTACGTACTTAAGGGTTTGTCGGAATATCAGCGTTGGCAGTGTGAATTTCACACAATCAATATTAGCTGAGACAAATCCTATTCACACTTGCGCGGGGTTGCCATGTGCGTTTGATTCCATAAATGTAAATTATTATGTATTAATTATTTTCTCTATTTGTGTCTACTTGTGTCTATTTGTGTTACTGCGTCTAGTGTGAATAAAAGGAATTTTATTTTATTTAAAATCGATAGAATAAAATCGAGGAATTATTCAATTGCAAGAGTCCAGTGGGGATCGCAGGGCTGGTAGCTTCCTCCGCTAGAGGATTAGTCTGGCTATTTAAAGAGGGAATGTTGCTAGCATATTGGGCACTCTGCATAATGACAGAGATAAATTTTTAGATTTAATTTATTTATAGCTGTTATGTATATTAAGGGTCGAATTTTCATCACTGGCAATACTTCAAAGATAGGTTCAAAGATAGGTGCATGGCTATTTTAGTGCCCTCCAGTACAAAATTTGAGAAAAGCTTCCTCAAAGTAGTGTGATAAAATGCTCAAAGTAGCAAATAATGATTAATGATTAAATTTAATTAGTAATCTTTCACATGTATTCAAAGAAATAAAATTGAAGAGTTTGAATTGGTCATAAAATAGTTAAAGGTAAAAATGAAGATCCGATATTCCTACACTTTTGTAGGTATACTACTAACCACATATACTATACTATACTATACTATACTATACTATACTATACTAACCACACTCAGCACATCGTCTTCATTGGCACCGTAGACCGGGGCGTTGACCCCCACAACGCCGTCCCAGGTTCCATGATAGTCGTAGCACATCATGTGTATGTAGTCCAAATAGCGAGACAACTTAGCCAGATCGTAAGCAGCTTCCATCGTGTCTCTGCCTGCACCGAACGCGGCTGTCAGTATGTAGCCGTGGGGTTCAAAGGCTTCTTTCAATTCCTGGAAGTAAAAGGTTGTTGATAATTTGACAACCTCCGTGGCGCGAACGGTTAACCATTTAGATGTTAATCGTGAGGTCCCGGGTTCGATTTTAGGTGGAAGCAGGATTAAGAACAAGGTTTTTCTTTTGGTTTCCAGTCTGGTTGTTGATTGTATATGCTATATATGTATTTATCTATGTATAATAAGTAAATATTTGTTAAAAATACGTTAACTAATATCCTTAACGCAAGTTTTAAATGAACTTACCAAGGGGCTAGTTCAATTGGTGTAATAATGTCCTAAATATTATTATTATACGTTCCTCCTAATATTTATAATTCGACGTAGCTCAGTTGTTTGGGGTTTAACTCTGTATCAGTGGGTACAGGGTTCAAATTCCGCTTGAGCTCCAATGGAAATGAAGTTTAATGAATTTCTATGTATGTACATTTTCGCAATTAAAATGTTCTAGGAAATCCATCGAATATTAAGGTGAGGCAACACATCGTAAGGAAACCTACCTGTTCCCCGAACAGATAAATCAATTCTTGTAAATGGCGACATAGCTTACGTGTCACATTGAGTACTGACTTGGTCAACACGTGGGTTCGAGGTGGACATAGAATTACTACCTTCGCAATTGCAGAAATGGAAACCTGAACCTCTGACTAATTTACAGGTCGTAAACTAGTTTGTCTTTCTCCTATGCCACTAGGGATATAGAGGCATATATAATATATATGCTGAGTCTGGGCCCTTTCACGACATCAATACAGCGCGCCCAACAATTACTGTTATTCGTATGTCTTTGTACTAATTTTTGTTATGTATTGTTGTGTTTGTGAATAAACGTTTTTCTATTCTATTCTATAATGAATATCTTACCTTAACAAGTGATACATAGTTGACTTTATCCTGCGGCCTCCCATCCCTTCTAGCAGGGTATTCCCAGTCCAAGTCCAAACCATCGAACTTGTACATGCTGTAAGTAAAGGATTATGTTAGTTACGTATATAAGGTTCTCTGTATATGGGACGGAAATACATACATATGTAGACGCTGGCCTAAACTCAAATGTTTTTATTCAACATAAGTACGAGTACAGTACATTCATTGAAAGTCACAACATTTGCCTGACACTGGTTGTCTCTTAGCATTGAAATTCTACCGTTGGTTCGGAAGCCCTGGCTCGGAGAAGCCAGTTACAAAACCAAATTAGACAGAAACAATTATCTTTGCACATATAGCTTAGATGCATTCATTGCCAACCTTGAGCATCGGCAAGGTAGTCTCCGTCCACGTAGTAAGCGCCCCTAATAAGACATGTAACAGTCAGATAGACGGTTACGTTAGGAATATCTATAACTGCCCAGTGTGTATGTAGAGGTGTATGAGTGTCAATGAAGTGAAAGTTGTATGTCAGGATCGGGACAGATGAGATCTGTATCTTTGTTTATCCCTCTACAGGGAACCAGGTGTGATGTGAATGCATGTATACATATATACAATGCTGTATAATATGTCCTGTGCTAGTCTGGGATATAAACTAAAAAAAGATGAAAAAAAATTGTAAAATCGTGTTCTTTCTTTCTTTTTTTATTACATACATACAGTATACAGTCACGTTCTCTAATACCACTTCACTATTACTACAGAAATCACTTTTCAGCATGAATATTGGTCATATAGAACATTCAGTGACAGGTTACTATCCCATCGCCCAATAGATTCCATTCACCCCTAGTCCCTTAGTCACCTCCTATTACATGCCAGAACGACCGGCAGCTAGTTAGCATTATTTTTACGTCCCCGTCTAAGTACGAGACTTTAATACTTTAGCCCTTCGTCTGTGGCGCCAATAACGTGTCCGATTTTCGCATCTGTGGTGCTTGGAGCAGGCACGCCAAAGTCAAACGCGGGTCTGAATTTTCTCCAATTTCAGTTAAATTAAAAATAAGAGGTCTAAAAATTTATTCCTGCTCCAGGAATTTCACAGACAAGAGGTTAATAATGTATATCTATACTATTTTTATTACTAATATTATAAAGCTGAAGAGTTTGTTTGTTTGTTTGAACGCGCTAATATCAGGAACTACTGGTTCGAATTCAAAAATTCTTTTTGTGTTAGATAGACCATTTATTGAGGAAGGCTTTAGGCTATATAACATCACCCTGCTACTTATAGAAGCGAAGAATATAATATAAAAATCAAATTATAATTACAGTGCCATCTATGTTTCATGTAATGAAAACTTCTGAAAAAATTAAAATGTGGCAAATTATTTAATATTGCTTGTATAAAATAAAACTCACTCCAAAAACTGCATGACACTCTTAATGAACTTCTGCCTTCTCTCAGGTTCTTCGGCCATCATGGAATACTTCATGGACCCCTCATTCCAGCCGCCTATCGCAATAGTCACTTTGAGGTCAGGGTACCTTCTTTTCAGGTTTACCATGCGCTTGTACCCGTTCTTGCCATAGTCCTTTTCTAAGTCTTGCCAGGGATCTGGAATAATAATAATACATAACATAAGATACGCTTCACGACTTGTGTATACGCACTCCCTTTTTTATTATGTCGGGATAGTCAGAGGTTCAGATTTCGAAGGCATGTTAGGTATGGGCCATTTGAAGCCCACGTTTCGATAGACAGACAGCATCAACTATAGGTAGTGAAGAAGAATCCCGAGGGATAGGCAGGATTCCTCACGATGTTTTCCCTCAACGTTAGCGACTGTAAATTATGTACGTAAATGAAAAATACATATTTAAATATTAATTATTTAGACCCAAGATTCGAACCTAGGACTTTTCTCATAAAAAATTCGAGGTCTTATTCACTGGGCTACAGCCTATGTCAAATAATAATAATAATTGAGACACTATAACACAAATTGAACTAGCCCCTTGGTAAGTGTTAAGAGTACTAGTCAACGTATATTGAAGAAATATATACACATTCTATATAGATAAATACATATATAGTACATATAATCAACGACCAGACTGGAAAGCTGAAGAAAAGCATAGTTCTTAACTCTGCCTCCACCGGGAATCGAACCTCACGAGTAGCGTTTAAGTGTTTAACCGATCGAGCCACGGAGGTCGTCAAATGATGTATCTCGAAATTTATTGAAAGACGAAATTATAATAACATAAATATGAATGTATTATTTCACAGTATAGCAATACAAATAGTTTACATTCATTATTGAAACAAGTATAGTAATGAGTTTAATGTTTACATAAATTTAATTATTTTTTTGTATTGAATGACATTTACTTATGATTCATACTTGTATATGTGTCAATATGAAATTATATTTACATATTAGTTCTCAGATCTAAAGAGGTTAAGCTACGTTGAGTGTTGGCAGTATCTGGATCGGTGACACAGTGAGTAGCTAATGGTTTCAATGAGGGTTAACATACGTTGAACGTTAAATAGGTAGTAACGTTGAATAGGTAGCGTGAGGGAAAACATAGTAAAGAAACCTTCATATTTTCTGGAATAGGCAATAGTCAAAGCTTTTACGTGGTCAATTGAAATGCTATCTGTTTGTTTTTACACGGTTAATTGAAATGTATTTTGACGACCTCGGTGGCGCGATTGGTTACAACCTGAACGCTAATCGTGAGTTCCCAAAGATTCCCGGTGTATATACTTACCCAGTGACTTGATAGCCCAGTTATTCTCGTCCAGGCCAGCGAAGGAATAGACCAAGTGAGTACAGACACCAGGGTCGATGTTATCCAGCTCGAACGCCCCGGGTTTGGGTCTGTAAGCTGCCCAGGTGGCCACGTAGCATACTACTGCTTTATGGTGGGGGGGAGCTGTGAAGAAAGGTTAGGTTAGTTAGGTATTTAAAAGAATATTATAACATACAAAATACGTACGCGTTCACGACCATTAACCCTTGCGGCTCAGAGGTTCAGGTGTCCATCTCCGCAATTGCGAAGGTAGTAATTCTATGGCCACCTCGAACCCACGTGTGTGTGTTAGTGCTTGTAAATGGCGACATGACTGACCACCAGTCACATTGAGTACTGACTATCTGGTTAACACGTGGGTTCGAGGTGGCCATCGAATTACTACGCCTAAACCTCTGACCACCTCGCCAGGGTTAATGGTCGTGAACACGTATGTTTGAATACGTAACCATATCGACACTTAACTTGTCACTTGCACTTGTCCTAAACGCCATTTAGTAAACTTAACAGGAGAGTGGTTTAAAGTTGAAAAAGTTGTCGTAAGTAAAACTAATCAATATTTCTTACCGCCTAGATGCCAAAAAGTCGTCATTTCGCCATGAAACCAAAAAAATTATGTATGTATATTTAACTTATTTTCACCAAAAAATGCGTTTACACCAAGTGCCCCGTTACGATATATACATTTACGTCCTTTTAGGGGACAGGGCCCTTACTCCACTAATTAACTTTGACAGCCACTCAACTACATCGCTATAGCGATAATTCTGCGTCTCGGCCGTAAAAGTGGCACTCTGCTAATATTTTGACAGCCACAATAGCGCCATAATAGCGAGTCAATGGCACTTCAGTGGCCACTCAAAGTACAGAAATTATTGTCTATGGATTACAACAATTTAAAAAACTGTTTGCACTGACAATGCAGCAATGTCAATTAATGCATATTGATTTAGCAGTTAAAAGTTTTAAGTTTATAACGTAAACGTAACTAAAAACGTAAATGAAAAAATATTTTATGTTTTTAATTGAAACTAAAACTACTAACTGAGTGTGTGAGTGTACATTAGATATTGACCATAGACAAAGAAAGCCGTCAAAACAATAGTAGAGTACCAAATGAAGGCTATTGAACTAATATTGAGGCACGTCAGACGCAGAAGTATTTCGATAGCGCTTCAGTGGCTAAAATTTGTTAGTGGAGTGCGAAAAGTGTCAAATTACGGCCGTTGAACTGCCACAATGTCGACACTGAAGTAATATTGTGGCCAATATGAATTAGTGGAGTAAGGGCCCTGAACCTCTGATACACAATAATATCTCCTAGGTCACATTTTAACACGAACCCTCAACTCTCATGCTAAAAATTTATGATATCATATGGTATATTAGTGACAGTTTGCTAGCCTATCGCCTTATAGATTTGATTCACCCCTAGTCCCTTAGTCGCCTCCTATGACATGGCATGAAGAACATGGCATGGCTGGAAGAACGGCAGCTAGTTACACATACATACATATACATCACGCCTGATTCCCTGTGGAAGGGTGGCAGAGATCACGGATCCCCATTTGTTCCGATCCTGACAGACCACTTTCGCTTCATTGACACTCATACATCTTCTCATACACACTCGGCAGCTAGTTACCGTTCTTTTTACGTCCCAGACTAGCATGGAACTTTGTATCTATCTCTGACTATACAAAAGAAATAGTCATAATAGGCCAGTATGCAAATTAAAAATTAGATCTCTATATTACGAACAATACATTAGTACGTCTTACAAAATAGGTTCAAGGTTTCCATGGCAACGGGTAAACAATTATATCTTTTAATTATTTTCCCACGGTTTCATTTTTCATACATCTTGTGTCATCGTTAGATGTTTTAGCATTTTAATTATCAATTACGTCTAGTCTGGGAAAGCTAAGTAGCTGTTTTCATCAGCCTATTGCTGTTCACTGCTGCACATAGGCCTCTCCAATGGTTCTCCAGGGAATTTCACTAGATCGTCAGTACATCAGGTATCCCATACTGCGCTTGCTAACGTAATCTCCAAGAACCATCGACTAGCTGCCTTACCACGTCATATTATGCAAGAGAGTGAAGGACTAGGGGTCAATGGGATCTATTGGACGATGGGCTAGCAATCTGTCAGCAATATTCCATGGACATGACAGCCCTAATATTTTATAAAACTGAAAAGTAAGCAATTTATTTATTATACAGTAATCATGCGTAAACAAATTAAAACTATAAACTTAAGGTAGAAATAAAAATTAAGCTAAAATCATTGGTCGCTTTATGAAACATACCGACATCCCGGGAAGAATCGTAGCTAGTTTGAATTACGTAAATAGAACGCTAATAGCTATTTTCATAAGAAGCGACTAAGGAACTATCATTATAAAGCACTTATACGTGACCCAATTTCCCAAATATAATTCGCGTTTTTAGACACAATTCTTTTTCTATTGATATCAGTAGAGCGTGTAATATTTAGCCGAGACAAAGACTTTTAACTTTCACTTTAAATGTTCATTTCCTACATGCACGCTTGAGTATAGAAAAGTTTGAATTAACTGTCTTTCTACTGAGGAAATTTATTTATTCTATTAATGTGTTAATATTATTGTATTATTACAATCACTACAAAGTATAAAACAAAGTCGCTGTCTTTGTCCCTATGCCCCTTTGTATGCTTAAATCTTTGAAACTATGCAACGGATTTTGATGCGGTTTTTTTTTTCATAGATAGAGTGATTCAAGAGGAAGGTTTATATATATAATAACATCTATTAAATAGTGGAGTATGCTTTATATGTTATACCCGTGCGAAGTCGGAGCGGGTTGTTAGTTGTATTATAATTTGTATTAAATTTGACGACCTCCGTGGCGCGGTTGGTTAACCACCTGAACGCTATCGTGAGATCTCGGGTTCGATTCCCGGTGGAGGTTGAGTTAAGAACTACGCTTTTCTTCTGCTTTCCAGTCTGGCTGTTGATTATATATGTATCTATCTATATACATACGCATAATAAGTATACATTTCTTAAATTTACGTTGACTAGTACCCTTAACACAAGTCTTAAATGTATTTACCAAGGGGCTAGTTCAATTGGTGTAATAATATCAAAAATTATTATTATTATTAAAAATTGACGCCGTATTAAAAAGAGTGCCGGTCGAAGTGTGTATGAGAAGGTGTATGATTCAGCTAATACGGGATTTGAACCCTGTACCCACTGATACAGAGTCAAGCCCTAAACAAATGAGCTACGTCGAATAACATGTTTTTGTTAAGTAATTATTTGCTTGAGGTTTTGAAATATCTTTCTAATGAGTATGTAATTAACTCATTAACCTTAAATACCTAAGTTTCGTAATTAAACAGGCTTGTTTTCAGAGAAATTGGTACCTCTATAATATATATCATATATTTACTCATGATGTTATGTGGACTGTGGTGGCAGATTGCTAGCCCATCCAATAGTTTTATAGTTTAAACTAGCAACCCGCTCCGGCTTCGCACGGGTATAAAATATATAGCCTACTCTACTATTTAAGGTTTGTTATTATACATATAAACCTTCCTCTTGAATCACTCTATCTATTAAAAAAACCGCATCAAAATCTGTTGCGTAGTTTCAAAGATTTAAGCATACAAACGGACATAGGGACAGAGAACGCGACTTTGTTTTATACTATGTAGTGATTCCTTGACTCCTAATCCCTTAGTCGCCTTCTACGACATGCCAGGAAGAACGGCAGCTAGTTTGCTATCTTTTATGCGTCCCAAGTTAGCACGGGATAGTCTTAATAACATATACATTACGATTCCGTGATCTCTGTGTACCCCACGATGGCTAGATAGGTGTGATGTGTATGTATGTATGTATGTATGTTCATTACGACTGTAAACGCTTATTGAGTAGTCAGAAGTTCAAGTGTCCAACTTAACAATCACAAAGTAAGTGATTTGTGACAAAATTTATGACACAAATAATGAATTTAGTGTATCTATGCCATATTACGAAAAAATATGTTTACTTATACGTATATTCACGTCTTTACATCCCCGACGGGATAGGCAGAGACTATTAGGCCACCTGGAACGGGTGACAAATCTCTTGCTTCACTCACACCCATTAACCTTCTCATACATGCTCTTCTGTTCTTCACACTAAGTTTACTTTTGTATTTATTAGTGAAATATTCTAGTTTCATCGTGACTAAGAAATTTATGGCCAGTATTTCAAAACAGTGACACGAAACGTTCTAAACCAAATAAGGTTATACTAACCGCAAATATTTAGCTTTTACGACATTAAGAGATTAGTGTTGTAGTCGAGAATCAAACTTGGTACCCTTTGTTTCAAAGCAAACTGACATATGGTCAAATTAACTGATTATACATATACATTCACGTCCTTTAATCCCTTTCAAGGTGGACAGAACCTTAGAATTTGGAAGACATAAATGTTCCTGGTATTTACTCGATATTTTCACAACACTATAAAAGCTCAAAAACTAACTAAATAGAATAAAATATTCAATACAATAAAAAGAAATAAATATTATACACAAAAATCACTACAACTACTTATTATATACATAGTTTTTAATTCCCTTTATCAAAATAACAGGTAAAAAGCAGCTGGAAACATTAATTCAATCCCTGACGACATTTAGTATGTATTTTTATACTGAACTTAATCAACCTTGGTAAGCGGTCAGACTAAAAAACTACGATAAGGAAATGCTCCTTTCACTTTTGACTTACGATTGTGTATTTGTCCTCTAATAGTTTGCACAATAGTCAATAACACCACACATAGGCACCACATAGTCAGTTTATTGGGGAACAACATAGTGTTGTTATTTTGTCGAGAATAAAAGTTTTGTTTGTTATACACGATCTCTTCGTGGCGCGGACATACTGTAACTGAAGTGAAACGGTCGGAGGTTATTCTGGTCGTGGGACCGACGGAGTTACGGTCCGATAACGACGGGTTCGGAATATATTATTTAAATAATATGTTTCAGATACGATGATGATTAAAGAACAATTGAATTGATGTCATTTTAGCACGTTTCAGACTGTGTTAGAGGCCGGTAAATAAGTATGTAATAGCTAATTGAATTCTAAGTAGATTTTTCTTAAAATTAAACCGAAAAAAATTTGGTCAGGGTAGATTACAACGTTTTGTCGGCAAGATGGTAGAATAATTATAAGTTTAATAATAAATTTATGAGGACAATAAAAAGTAGAATTAATGTTGATTGTATGATGATTGTGTTTAAGTAATGTCAGCTGGTGTCTTAATTAAACGGATCCGTGAAAAACACATAAGGAAATTGAATGAGTAGAACTTTCATTCATTCAGATGTTCAATAACTTCAGTATATGTTATATAATGTTCAAGGGATTTTCTATTATACGCAACCGTAACGTAACACGGCATAAACTGTTCATAAATTAGCATAAAACAATAATAACACTTTTATAGTGTATAATCACAAATAAATAATATCTAATTACAAATTATTCAATTCCGAAGCTTAGTAACAAATAGCTAAACAAACCTTTATAATAAATTCATTAAATTACACATCGTAAAACTCTTAAGCTTCCGTCCGTAACTTCGGATTAAACTCACCAGAATAGCCTCCGTAACTTGACATTTAAGCACGTTCAACTGGTTTCCTAAGGCCACTTTCATTTCTCTTCCACTAGCCTTATGCCTTAAGCAATAAAGTCTAATATCCCATGGCAAAAGTTATTGCTAAATCTTGTTTTAGTTGATTTAAACTCTATTAATATATGAATAAAGTTGGTTTTTGATTAGATATATTAGTTGTGCTAGACCATTTAAAATGGTATGCCATTTTAAGAACTGTTTGCGATGTAATTTATTCTCTGAATGCCCCTTCTCGGTATGGCATATGCATTATTAAGTATAACTGGTTTAAAGGCTATAAAAGTATATATACATTTATATACGACCTTCTTGTTGAAACCTCTTTTAGAATATATGCGACCTCCTTGGTTAGCAGTTTATAAATAAACTATTAAAAATAAAAATTCAAATCTTTATGTAGATTGAACTATTGTTCAATAAAATGTCTATTTATTACATACATTCACGTCCTTCAATACCTTTCGGGGTAGACAGAACCTCGGAGATTTATTATCTCCTAGGTCACTTATTAGCATAAGTGTTGAGGTTGTGATGTCATATAAAAGAATAGTGATAGGCTGCTAGCCCATCACCCAATTGATCCTATTTACCCCTAGTCACTTAGTCGCCTCCTACAAAATGCTAGGAAGAACGGCAGCTAGTTAATATTCTTTTCCGTCCCAGATTAACACGGGGCTCTATTTATTATGTAAAGACGTAATAGAATACTAACTGCCATTCTTCCCGGCATGTCGTAGGAGGCGACTAAGGGACTAGGGGTAAATGGAATCTGTTGGGTAACCTAGCAACCTATCAACAACGTTACTTAATGTTATCACGACCTCGAAATTAATTCAGTGACCACGGATATTTAATATGTGCGAGGTTATGTTCTTTAATATAGATGATAAATAATAATTATGAATATTTCTTGTATATAGGCGTATAGCGACCCGCTCCGGCTTCGTACTTCTGGATATTTAATGGATGTATACATATAAACCTTCCTCTTGAATCACTCTAACTATTAAAAAAAACCGCCACAAAATCCGTTGCGTAGTTTCGAAGATTTAAGCATACAAAAGGACATAGGGACGGAGAAAGCGACTTTGTTTTATACTAGTGATTGTAAAAAATGAAACAACATAACATTTTACGTTTTTATTTATTTATAACAACATAACACAAGTACAACAACAAAAAACATAAAGAATAACAACAATAAATATGTTGAATAACCCTCGACATATAGAAATATGCCTTATATTTGGCAAGATTTACTTTAAACATTCACGACTTGTGTATACATACTCCCGTTTTATTGTGGCGGGATAGTCAAAGGCTTGAGTGCCTATCTCCGAAATTTCGAAGGCATGTTAGGTATAAGCCACTCGAAGCCCGCGTTTCACTAGATAGACAGCACCCAACGTGATAGGTAGTGAACTATATAATATTATTAGACAAACATTTGTATAGTCATAGTGGATATGACCAATAAAATATTTATCTTATAATATTATGTAAATCAGCTGATCAATAGCGTAACTTATAGAAATGTAAGATAAGTTACATATGTGTATATATAAAAATAAAATGCACACATTTGAAGTTAGGTACATGAGTGTAAATATAATTTTGCCTCGAGGGTTTAAAATAAATAAATGACATGAAAAGGAGATCAAATTACTTAAAATTACATTATATTCTACACACTGGGACTGTCCCGTGTTAATCAGGGACTTCTATTTAACAACCAGCTACATTTCTTCTCGGCATATCGTAAGAGACGAATAATAAGTATTTTCTTTCATTTAAAATAAATGAAATTTTCAATTTCGTTTGAATTAGGCGATGAGGTGTAATATCTTTTGTTAAATGAAGAAATAACGATTCAATTTATTTGCAAAAGGTTGTTTATATTAGGCTTCATATGATTAAGGTGGCGTTAGAAGTACCCATAACCGCCGAATGTGTATCACTTTCGCTTCATTGGCACTCATACACCTCTAACACACTCGGCGGTTGAAGGTCACCCTTTTTCAAGATGGTGTCTATCTAACTGTCATGTCTGTTGAAACCATGGAGTAATTAATAAGAGGAGCGGGTTATTTGTATGGAAACTAGGGTGGCATTACGCGGGGTGATCGGCCAATCATATTAGGTATCTTCTTTCTACTACACATTTTTAGACCAATTAAAACACGACATTTGAACTCCGCGTAACGGGGACCGCTCCTTACGCCGGGTCCTCTTTATATTTGGTTCGTGGTTGAAACTTATCACCTGCTAAATTCCATTAACAAATACCTAAACCTCCAAATCATTATATCCATTACTAGCCCCAATGACAGTTCGTATCCAGTTGTTGGTGACTTTGACGTTATGGTAGATCCCTGGTTGATGGTCCACCCCGCAGCCGAAGCCAGCTGAGGTTATGCCTACGAGATAGTATCTGCCGTTTTCTAGGACTATTAAGGGTCCGCCTGAATCGCCTGGAAAAGAGATGGTTATTAAGGAGCTAGTTATTATAATCATAACATACATACATAGGCTTCACGACTTGTGTATAAACACTCCCTTTTTTATTGTGGCGAGGTACTCCCTTTTTTAATGTAAATAAAGTTTAATTAATTCCCATGTACATTTTCGTAATACAAACACATTTGCGAAATGCACCGAGTACTACGATGAAGGAAAACATCGTAAGGAAACGTACCTGTTCCCCGATCAGGTAATAGTGCTTGTAAATGGCGAAATGGCCTATAACTTCACATCACATTTTTATGTGAATTTCTTTTTTTTACTTTCAATAATTGATTTTATTGATCCTTATGTAGAATAAAAAGCATTTTATTGCGTTCTAACTATATGGTCAAAACGTTGGTTCAAGGTGGTCATAGAATTTCTACCTCCGCGATTGTGGAGATGGAAACCTGTAAGTCAATCCTATATATGTATGTATGAGGAGATGTATGACTGTCAATAAAGCGAAAGTGTTTTGTCAGGATCGGGACAGATGGGGATGCCACCTCTACAGAGAAACGGGCATGATGTGTATGAAGGTCTATTAGAATTCCATCGCTTATATAAGAGGCTTGTACTATGTATCATAATCCCTCAGTCAGTTTTAGCAGGTCACTTACCCAAACAAGCGTCTTGGTGGCCGTCCGAGTGCCCGGCGCATATCATTTCCGAGTGAATTTCCACTGAGATTTGCTTGATCTGGTGCCAGTTTATACATTGTTCTTTGCCTAAACAAGAAATAATGTGTAAGAAAATAATATATAAAGTGAGATTTATTATACTAGATATAATGATTAATATATTGAATTAATAGATGCATGAACTGATGTTGTTTTATCCTTTTTGAGGTAAAAATAGTTAATATTCATATTTCTGTCATCAGTAGATATTATTGGGTGTTTTATTGATCAGAGATTGATAGCGTACATACATACACATCACACCTGATATCCTGTAGAGGGGTAGGCAGAGATCACGGATTCCCATTAGTCCCGGCCCTGACAGACCACTTTCGCGCTTCATTGACACTCATACATCTTCTCATACACACTCGGTGGTTATAGGTGCCCCTAACGTCACCCTTTTTCAATATGGCGTCATTCTGACTGTCATATGCCTTATTGGATAAAAAAATAAGATTAACAGCCCATCGCTCAAATTGAATCTATTTCGCAGTAAACCTATTTCCATGCTAGTCTTTTACTTAAATAGAATACTAGATGTGTAATTGTCTTCCGTAAACTTCATAAGAGTCCCCAAAAGCTCTTTGGAACCAATGGAATCTATTAGGCGATAGGCTAGCAAGCTATCATATATATCACGCACACGTAAATATAATATAAACTAATATGTCCCGTGCTAGTCTGAGACGTAAAAAGAATGCTAACTAGCTGCTGTACATATCAGTATGTGATACAAAGCGACAAAAAGACTAAAGGTGAATCGAATCTATTGGACTAGCTATCAACCTCTCAGTGTTCAATATGACATCAAAACCCCAATATACATGATAATAAGTGACTAAGGAGATATTCTATCTCTCCGACGTGAATGTTTATATATGTATAATATATCCAGGATTACCTTACTATAAAAATCATATTAAAACTACATATATAAGAAACTTAACAATACTCACTCAATATAGGCACAGTAGCCGACCGTAGCAAATTAGTCCCTGTATGTCCGTTACTAGAGTCGGTTTTTCCCCAGCCGGCAATTACGCCCATTTTTCCAAATAATTCCAAGTCGAAATCCGGCAAACATATGGGTAGAATGTGAGTAGTATAAACTATGGGTCGAGTTAGTTTGAGTAATGCTATGTCAAAGCGATCGGGTTGAGTCATTCTGAACTGGAATAGAGGGTGCAGGATTTTCTGGGTTACTCTGAAAAGATAATAATAACGTATTATGTATATTATGAGGTTATTTATAAATAATGTAGTATAACAAAATAATATCTAGATAAATAAAGTTGAAAATAAAGTGATAGTTATTAAATGAAATCTTAAAACTAAATATATTTACAAATAAAATACATCTGCCAAATCACTGGTAGTGGTAGGAAGTGTCCCAAGAAGGCTGGTGGCATTTCCCCGTTGCACAGCTATGCTGATGCGCTGGGCGTAACATAATATTTGAATTAATGTATTTTAATTATGTTGTACGAATGAAAAAATACTTTTCATTTTTGTAAGGATAAAAATTACTATTATTATGATAATAAGTTATTATTCGGGATTGCTTAGTTGTTTGGAGCTTGACTCTGTATCAGTGAGTACAGGGTTCAAATCCCGTCTGAGTAATGTACCAATGGAAATAAAGGTTAATGAATCTCTATGTACATTTTCATATTAAAAATACATTTGGAAAATGCACTGACTACGGCGAGTCAAAACATCGTTAGAAAACCACCCTGTTCCCTGTTATTATGCAGTGCTTGTAAATGGCGAAACGGCTAACCATCTGTCACATACTGACTATCTGGTTCTACACCTGGTGTTTATAGAATTACTACCTTCGCAATTGAGAAAAGGAAGCCTCAACCTCTGACTACCCCGCAAGAACACTGCGATGGAGGCGAAGAAACATAAATCGTCAAACATAAATCGTCAGTCTGCCCGTGACCATGGCTACTGCAACGTAGCCGAAACGTCGGGTTAATAAAAGGTAATTTTATTATATATAAACTTACGCGATAAGTCCCGTTAATTATTAATCAAGGGTTAATGCGTTTGTTCTTCTTACCCAACTTTCCTAGCAGTATGGGCCCCGTTAGTAGTGTCTAGGGCTCCTAACCACACGGCTATGTCCTTAGGTCGGGCCCTTGACACGCAATGAGCAGCCGTGGCTACGTATCGGCGGGACACTGAAAATATATACTCCATCAGTACTTATGAATCTATACTAATATTATAAAGCTGAAGAGTTTGTATGAACGCGCTAATCTCAGGAACTACAGGTTCGAATTCAAAAATTCTTTTTGTGTTAGATAGAGCATTTATTAAGGAAGGCTTTAGGCTATATAAAATCACCCTGCTACTAAAAGGAGCGAAGAATTTAATATAAAAATGAAATTATAAGTACAGTGCCATCATGTTTAATGTAATGAAAACTGCTGTTGTTGTTGCTAATTATTTGATATTGCTTGTATAATTACTAGTATATCAGGATACTAATTGTTAGAAGTACCTATAACCACCGAGTGTGTGTAAGGTGAGTGTTAATGAAGCGAAAGTGGTTTGTCAGGATCGGGTCACATGGGAATACGTGATGTCCTACCCCTCTACAGGGAATCAGGTGTGATGTGTATGTATGTAATTGAACGACTGCCTTGCATAATAATAAGTACATTTAAGACTTACGAGTGCCTGCATACGGCGATACGGTTCTCTACCTATCACGTTGAGTGCTGTCTATCTAGTGAAACGCGAGCTTTGGGTGACCCATACCTAACATGCCTTCAAAATTTCGGAGATGGGCATTCAAGCCTTTGACCAACACAATAAAAATGGTGTGTGTATACACAAGTCGTGACGCGTATGTATGTATTTAAGACTTGTGTTAAGGGTACTAGTCAACGTATATTTAAGAATTATGTTCTTATTAAAGATAAATATAGCTAAGATCCAAGTGTTATGTTAGGACTGTATTTTGGTGAACAATTCGTATTTTTGATGTATATATGTACAATGTTTGATGTTTTACAAGCAATATATATATATATTAATGCACCTTTTCACTGCATCAATGGAGTTCATTATTCATTTTGTGTTTCTTTCTTTTCCTTTAATATATTAAAAAATCTATTTATACTTATTGTTTAACAGCAATGATTCTTTCTTTCTGTATCTTACCCAAAACCCCTCCGCACTGATACTCCGATATCCTGACATGCGCCTGCCACGGAAACTCAGCGAACCTCGCCTCTCTACCTCCTATGATCCTCTTCTGCAATTTCCTTGATGACGGAAGACCACAGTCTACCTGGAATGGAAATGAGGCTTTAAGTTACAAGAAGACTGACGTCCATCAATCATTGGGTAGTCAGAGATAATAATATATAATATAATAATATTGTAGGACGTTATTACACCAATTGAACTAGCCCCTTGGTAAGTACATTTAAGGCTTGTGTTAAGGGTACTAGTCAACGTATATTTAAGAAATATAAACAGGTTATATATAGATAAATACATATATAGCATTTATAATCAACAACTAGACTGGAAACCAGAAGAAAAGCGTAGTTCTTAATTATGCCTCCACCGGGAATCGAACCCGGGACCTCACAATTAGCGTTCCGGCGGTTAACCGATCGCGCCACGGAGGTCGTCTTCAGAGATGGAGGTATCCATCTTCGCCATTGCGAAGGTAGTAATTCTATGGCCACCTCGAACCCACGTATTGATCATAGTCAGTACTCAATGTGTTTTAAGTGCTAGGTTGAGTGATTAAATATGACCGTAAGATAGAAGACATGTTAAAAAAGGGTAACGTTAGAACTGCCCATAGCCGCCGAGTTTGTATGATGAGGCGTATGAGTTTCAATGAAGCGAAAGTGGTATGTCAGGATAGGGACAGATGGAGATCCGTAATTTCTGCCTACCCCTTTACAAGGAACCAGGCGTGATCAGAATGTATGTAAACAAGCCTCAGAATATATCATTTCATTGCTGTTGACTGCAATCACATTCTGATGGATTATTATTAAATTAGTGTTGAATAATGTCTGCAGTTTCTTGGCATTTCTTCTCTGCAGATTTTTCCTTTATGAAATACCAATAGTTCAATAAGTTTTTTTTTTTTAAGATTATCTAATTTTAAGGACGATTTTCCATGTGTATGTGTTTTATTTTTACTTTTGCTAAGTGATTTTATGATCCTTATATCGAATTAAAGCATTTCATTTCTTTTTTGTAACCAAATACAACTCCACTCATACTCTTACATACTTGAGTACTATCATCGTCTACTCGTCTTCGAAACACGTTGTTAGGCAGAACACTTCGTAAGGGGACCTTGAACTTCGGCGGCGCCACCTTTTGCTTCCATTCGGTACTGAAAATGTATAAAAACAAAATTACTTATATACATAGACCTATAACCGCCGAGTCTGTATGAGAAGATGTATGAGTGTCAATAAAACGAAACGAAAAAAATAAACGATATGTAGCGAACAAACAAACATAAGAAATTAAGTAGTTACTAAGTCGTCGCCCATAGCAACAACAATTGACGGTTGTTGTTAGAAAAAATAATGACAGCGTAAAAAATCGAAATGGTACTGAACCCCAATGTAGTTGTGTGGTTTGGAAAGACTCCCAAATAAAAAACAAGCACTATTTCACCAGTTCTTTACTTATTACCATCCTTCAGTAGTTTAGTACCATTTCGATTTTTTACGCTGTCATTATTTTTTCTAACAACAACCGTCAATTGTTGTTGCTATGGGCGACGACTTAGTAACTACTTAATTGCTTATGTTTGTTTGTTCGCTACAGATAAATCAAAGTATTATTTAATAACATATAGCAGTCAGATAGACGCTATATTGAAAAAGGGTGACGTTAGGAATATCTATAACTGCCGAGTGTGTACGAGAAGATGTATGAGTGTCAATGAAGCGAAAGCGGTCTGTCAGGATCGGGACAAATGGGGTTTCGTGATCTCTGCCCTCTACAGGGAATCAGACGTGATGTGATTGTATGTACATAGAAGTTGCGAAGGTAGTCATTCTGTGGTCACCTCGAACCCACATGTTGACCAAGTCAGTACTCAATGTGACAGGTGGCAAGCCTTGTCGCCATTTACAAGCACTGACTATTACCTGTTCGGGGAACAGGTAGGTTTCCCCACAATGTTTTCGCTTACTGTAGTATTCAATGCATTTCGTAGACGTATTTTTATTACGAAAATGTGCATAGAAATTCGTTAAACTACATTTTCATTATAGTTTTAATAGATTCGCGATTTATATTCATGATTAATAACTAACGGGACTTATCGCGTAAGTTTTTATATAATAAAGTTACCTTTATTAAACCAACGTTTTGGCTACATTGCAGCAGCCACGGTCACGGCCAGAATGACGATTCATATTCAACCGAAACGTCGGGTTAATAAAGGTAACTTCTTTTTATAAAAACTTACATTTCCATTGGTACATGCTCAGGCGGGATTATTCTCTTCTCGTTGAAGAAAAAAGTTCCAACTGATGCTGTCACATTTCCTACTACCCTATAAGTTATTTATAAGTTATATATATATATATATATATATATATATATATATATATATATATATATGAGTATATACATATATGTATGTGTGTGTGTGACAATATCTATCTACATGTCTAAAATATATATGTTCTTGTTTATGTTCCCCGAAGTATGATTATGAATTATAGTGTATCAATTTTATGTATGAGTAAGTATTACATCTGAATTTGTCACGATGTATATTATAAATAAATTATTTTGTGTATGTTTGTTTTATTGAGGACCAGTGATGCAGCCTAGCTACATCGTATACTGAGGCAACCTTTTCACTGCATCAATGGTTTTCTTTACATACATTTTTGTGTTTTTGTTAATGTAGTGAATAGAGTTTCTTTATAACGCACGAGTGTAGTACTCACCCAAAATCTCCGTCCACCTCATTACTGACTAAGTCATGTCGTCTCAAACAGCAGCTGAAAAGCCAGCCCCCACCGCAGCCTTTCACCCTAGTACCTGCCACAAAAAGTAACATTACATTAGGACTTACGAACTTCTGACTAACTTTAACGGGATAATCGTCGTGCTGTGCTTATAACGTTAATAAGACATGATTAATAACTAGCGGGACTTATCGCGTATGTTTTTATATAATAAAGTTACCTTTATTAACCCGACGTTTCGGCTAAGTTGCAGCAGCCATGGTCACGGGCAGACTCACTGAGTCATACGCGATCAGTCCCGCTAGTTATTAATCATGAGTATAAATCGCAAATCTCTTAAAACTATAGTTAATAAGACAGTTTAGTAATTGTCAAATACAGATATTTCATTACTTTTACATCACTGCGTTTTCATTATATTTTAATAAACATAACATGCGCTTCACGACTTGTGTATACACACTCCCATTTTTATTATAGTCATGTAGTCAGAGGCTTGAGCGCCTATCTTCGAAATTTCGAAGGCATGTAAGATATGAGCAACTCAAAGCCCGCGTTTCACTATAGAGACAGTACCCAACGTGATAGGTAGTGAATCGTATCGCCGTATACATGCACTATTACCTATCCCGAGGGATAGGCAGGTTACTTCACGATGTTTTCCCTCACCGTTAGCGATTGTAAATTATGTAAATGGAAAACACATATTTAAATTTCATTCATTAGTACATGCCAGAGCCGGGCTTCGAACCTAGGACCTTTCTTATAAGAAGTCAGAGGTCTTACCCACTGGGCTAATAACTAACCTGATATTACTATTCCTATCTATATATTCTTATATCTATTCCTATATATATTATATTACTATTCCTCTCAAGGCGCGTGTACGTAGTGAAGAACAGAAGAGCATTTATGAGAAGGTTAATGGGTGTGAGTGAAGCAAGACAGATTTGTCACCCGTTCCATTGATAGTCTCTACCTATCCCGTTGGGGATGTAGAGGCGTTAATATATGTATGTATCCCAAATGAAAACAAGGTGGTGAGTGTGTAAATGGAAAATTAGTTTTTTATAAAGACTTAATGTACAGTCATCGCTAAAAGTGCAGTCCCAGTTACTTTTTATAAGGTTTAAGTTTATAAGAACAAAGACATTATTTTACATTTGAAAACAGGCGCCACTATGCATTGTTATGGCCACTATACGTTCGCGTGCTTCGAAATGTAATATATTGTCTTTTGTTCTTATAAACGTAAACCTTATAAAAAGTTACTGGGACTGCACTTTTAGCACTGACTGTATATTTTCGCAATAAATACACATTTCGAAAAATGCTACGGTGAGGTTAAACATCGTTTCCAGAACACAGAACAGGTAATAGTCAGTGATTGTAAATAGTGACATGGGTTACCACCTGTCACATTGAGTACAAACTATCTGGTCAACACGTGGGTTAGTCGTGGGCATAGGCCGTAACACATACCTTAAATGAACGTATCAATGGCCTAGTTCAATTTGTGTAACATTGTCCTAAATATTATACCTACTGTTCATACATATCATGCCCTGTAGATGGGTAGTTTGACAAATCTCAAGCACCCGTTCCAGGTCGCGATCGATAGTCTCTACCTATCCCGTTGGGGGACGTAGAGGCAAGGATGTATGTATGAATGTGTTTATGATTACTCTTGAATGCTAATTAATTTCGTCAACCTTATTAAGTGCGAAATTATTTACTCGTGGAATAAACCATACATTTATTTTTCACTGCATATGTAAGGGTTGAGCATACTCACCCTAAGATACAGGGCCTTTTTAAGGGAGTAAGTTATTTTTTGTAAAATGATGTTAATTTTACTGAATAAACTTTTATTATAATCATTATTAATATTACCTCCATTCAACCAGCAACTCAGTGACAGTGAGCATGCTCTGATCTCGTTCCCAATGGAGCAAGTACTAGGATAGCCTAGGATTGAAGCCAACATGCTTGTTGGAAGACCTGAAAACATAAGTAAATTTAAGAGTTACGATAGGACATAATTGAAGACTTTTTTTTAACACTATAGTAAGTTTTATTTACAGTGACAAACAAAGCACATATATAAATATATATTTGAAGACTTGAAAATGACACGTATTTATTAAACATAAGAGAAAGCATATAGATAGTAATTAATTATATTTCTACATTCATACACATATGTATATAATGTGATTTAATCCCTTTCGGAGTGAAAGAACCTTTGAGAAATGGTAATATATGCTTGGTAACTTTCTAGCATGAATTTTGGGATTGTGATGTCATATGGAACTTTGATGACAGGTTGCTAGCCCATATTCCAGTAGTTATTGACTTCCACTTTCTTAGACGCCTCCTACGACAGGCCAGGAAGAGCGGCAGCTAGTTAGCCTTTTATTCACATCCTAGACTAGCACGGGCTAATTTATCATCACTACATAGTATAAAACAAAGTCGCTTTGTCTGTCCCTATGTCTCTTTGTATGCTTAAATCTTTAAAACTACGCAACGGATTTTTATGCGGCTTTTTTAATAGATAGAGTGATTTAAGAGGAAGGTTTATATGTATAATAACATAGTGGAGTAGGCTATATATTTTATACCCGTGCGAAGCCGGAGCGGGTCACTAGTATAAGAATATAATTAATGTCCCGAACGTGGTAAATAGAATGTTAAGCAAATACCGTTCTTCTCGTTATGTTGAAGAAGGCGCCTTGGGTATAGGAAATCTATTTGTCGATGGGCTAGCAACCGATCATCAATCACATGACATCACACGTCAATATTAAAGCTACAAAATGACCTAAGATATATTATGTCTTCTAGGTTCCATCCCCGAAAGGGATTACGGGACGTGAATTTATATGTCTGTAATGAACATGTAAAAATAAGTCCTTATATGTTACTAACCTCCAACATTTTGCCCTTTCACATCTACAATCAACAGTTGTAACACTAAGCTGAGCAGCCATTTTGTTTGCTCAATTTCCGGTTTCCGTTTCTTCCTGTCACCCCGTGTTCCGTTTCCGGTTATCTCCCATTTTGGTTTTGTGTTGTTATAGCATTTTATTGTGGACATTGTTTTAATTTTACCGATTTTGTAGACATATTATCTTGTTTTACGCTTTGCGGGTATAGAGTCTCTGAAAATAATGAAAGAATTAAATAGATTATAAAGTGTGTTCATAATGTCTTACATAAAATAACACATAACATACGCTTCACGACTTGTGTATACACACTCCCTTTTTTATTATGGCGGGGTAGTCAGAGGCTTGAGTGCCCATCTCCGAAATTTCGAAGGCATGTTAGGTATGGGTCATTCAAAGCCCGCGTATCACTAGATAGACAGCAACCAACGTGATAGGTAGTGAACCGTATAATATACCATTACTATTACTATTACTACTAATATATAATATACCGCCGTATATAGGCACTGACTATTACCTATCCTGAGTGTCTAAGTGTGTGTAAGTGCCAGTAGGCTACAGCTGTCTTACATAATTAATGATATAGCTAGCATTGATATTTATTTAGAACTATATAAAAAGCAAAGAAAATATTACTCTTAACTTGTTCAATTTAGACATATAGTCTTACCTACACATAAACGCAATATTTATTATTTTTTTGGCTTATTAGAACATGGTAGTCTAAACATTCCCTTACTTTAGTCTACTCTACTTTTGACGGATATTAGTGACAGACAATGTTTGACATAAATATGTAAAAATTAACAAAAAAAATCATCGTTATACATTTTAGTAATATTATAAACTAGTAGTTCCTGAGATTAGCGCGTCCAAACAAACAAACAAACTCTTCAGCTTTATAATATTATTATAGATTCAAGTCTATGCTCCAACTAGAATAGTTTTTTCTCTAAACCATACACAAATACATATATGTATGTATGTGTTTATTCACACAGATGTCAAAGATGAAGAGTGTGACATTGTTTTTTTAATTCTGCCGTTTGAAGACCTATAAAAGCGATGTAGCGTCAGTGTATTAAGCCATTAACGCTTTCTTTATTAGTAAATATTTCCATTGCAGTGTATGATTTAAGTTTTAATTACTTTTTTGTGGTGGGGTTGTATATGGTTAGAAATTTAATATGTTAGGACACTATTACACCAATACAATTATCCCTTGATTAGTACGCGTCTACGTCTACTGGATGGAATCAATTTAAGACATATATTCTTATTATACACCGATAAACACTCTACTATATATAATCAACAGTCAGACTGGAAAGTGGAAGAATGCAGTTTTTAACTCTGTATCCATTAGGAAACAAATCCGGCACCTCACGATTAGCGTTCAAATGTTTAACCGTTCACGTTACGAGGTTGCCAAAAGACAAAGACAAAAAAGGCAAACGCGTTCAAGACAATGATAATTCCATGGCCACCTCGAACTCACGTGTTGACCAGATAGTCAGTACTCAATGTGACAGGTAGTAAGCCGTGTCGCCATTTACAAGTACTAACTATTACCTGTTGAGGAATAGGTAGATTTCCCCACGATGTGTGTGATCACCGTAATATTCGATGCAATGTATTTTATAACGAAAATGTACATAGAAATTCATTAAACTTCATGTCCATTGGTACATGCTCAAGCGGGATTTGTACCTACTGATACAGAGTCAAGTCCCAAACAACTGAGCTACGTCGGATTATTGCATGCTCTGACTATAAATTTAACACTGTGTGAAATGTATATGTATAACACACAACACAGTTCGTTTCACAGATACAAACATGGATCACGTTTCTCTTGCAAACTCAATAAATATTCGATAGAAATCGAAAGTAGCAAATTTATTCAGCAATTAACGAGCCTATCTAATCGCCTAATATACATACAAACATATAAACATCACGCTTTTTCCCTCACTGGTAGTTAGATAATCAGTACTCAACATTCCTTGGAATTATAGCTACTTATTAGTTGAGTGGCTCATACCTAACATGCCTTTGAAATTTCGGAGATGGGCACTCAAGCCTCTGACTACCACGCCACAATAAAAAGGGGAGTGTGTGTACACAAGTCGTAAAGCGTATGTTATACACATAATATGTATGTGTCTATTATTGTTAACTATTATAAGAGCTAGTAAATGGTGACATGGCGTACCACCTATCACGTTAAGTACTTAACACCTGTGACATTGAGTACTGACTATCTGGTTAACACGAGGGTTTGAGGTGGCCCTATAAATACAAAGTTTCGAGCCACAAACCACAAAAAAATTACTACTTTACAACTAGACAAAATAATACGTTATCTTAAAAAGGACGATGAAATCCTGGGTTCCAAGTCTATTAATACGTTTTAGCACAACCGTATTTCAATATCACTTCAGTTAAAGTGTGAAGTTGGTAGTGGATAGCGTGTTAAGTCATTAGTGTAAGTGTAAAATGAGTAGTGCAAGTGTAAAAGTTTTATTTTTGTCTCCAGTTTGTTGAAACGAAAAAATAATACCTTTAATCTCTGCCCATCAATTTAGGTAGGTCGTGAAGCCCGTTATGTATGTATGTTATGTAGAAATCGAAAGTAGTTAATGTATTCTAAGCAATCTCGCGCTCAGCGATAATTTTACCACGGTCCATTGACGGCGAAAATTGACAACGCCTCACCAAAAGTCGATTGAGATTTTGTCACAGAAAACTCTCTTACTTTGTGCACTCGATATTTAACAGAACATGGCAAAAATGGAGATAAGACAGTTTTAGACAACCTATATTATTATAAACTGTTAGTCTGGGAAGTAAAAAGAATGCTAACTAGCTGCGATTTCTTCTCGACATGTCGTAGGAGGCGATTTAGGGATTAGGGTTAAAAAGAATCTATTAAGCGATTGGCAAACCTGACACTGATGTTCCATTATGACATCGCAACCCCAATATTATGCTTATAAGTGACCTAGGAGATATTACATCGCCAAGGTTCTGTTCACCTCGAAAAGGATTAAAAGATGTATGTGTATGTACTTATATGACTTTAACTATTAAAGCAATGTTTCAATAGTTTTTAATTTAATTCATATACATATTCTGTGAATCTAACTCTCCTTACTTTAAAGGTTTATATTATACATTAAAATTATTTTATACATATTTTGACATCTTCAAGAATTAATTCATACATACACACATATATTCACACCTCTAAGTCCCCAACGGGATAGGCAGAGACTATTAGGCTACCTGGAACGGGTGACAAATCTCTTGCTCCACTCACAATCAACCTTCTAATACATGATCTTCTGTTCTTCACTACGTACACCCACCTTGAGAAGAACAGGCCAACTAAGTTATCGATATTTAAAAGAACAAAGGAAAAATAGAGAAAAAATACTTTATATAACCTATATTGATGACCCCCGCGGCACGAAAGATTATCCACCTGAACGCGAATTTGGGGTTCGATTCCCGGTGGAGGCAGAGTTAAGAACTACGTTTTCTTCTTTCCAGTCTATTTGTTGATTACATATGATATTAATGTATTTACGGTAGAATTTCAATGCTAAGAGACAAACAGTGTCAGGGAAATGTATTGACTTTTAATGAATGTACTGTAGTTACTTGTACTTATGTTGAATAAAAACATTTGACTTTGACTTGATTTATTTAAAAAAAACTTATAAGCGCCCATTGTGTATAAGGAGGTGTATTAGTGTCAATGAAGCGAAAGTGGTCTGTCAGGATCGATAGGTATCCGTGATCTCTGTCTGCCCCTCTACAGGGAATCAGGCGTGATGTTTATGTATATATGTACTATTTATTTATAATAAGTATATATTTCTTAAATATACGTTGAATACTACCCTTAAACAATTCTTTATTAAACTTACCAAGGGGCTAGTTCAATTGGTGTAATAGTTTCCTAAATATTATTTTACCTCGACAAATTTTTCAGGAATATTCAAGTCCTTTAGAAGTGGGCAAAACCTTTGACACCTCAGTTAAGATTGATTTGATTGCTACAAGATTTTTATAGAGATTGATATAAAATTTCGTAAAAAACGATGTTCTTCTACGTTATATATAAAGCTTTTTGGATTATTTATACCAACAATTATTTACTATAAACAAATCAAAACTGTAACCTTGAAGTAAAAAAGAAAAAAATGAATTATAAATAAAATCTCTACCTTATATTATTTGATAAGAGATTACTATTCTATCGTTTAAAAGCTTCATTTATCCCTAAGTTAAATCTTATGACACATAAGACACATAATCTAAGGGCACATATTATTATTCTGCATGAGACTACGAAAGGATTATTTATTATATTCATACTTTACTAGTAATTGTGCTAGCTGGGACGTAAAAAGAATGCTAACTAGCTTACTGGCATGTCGTAAGAGGCGACTAAGGGACTAGGGGTAAGTAGATTGTATGGTTATAATGTTCCAAATGACACCAGAACTAAATATTTATGCTAAAAAGTGACTTAGGTGATATAATTATGTCTCTTAAGTTCTACCTACCTTCAAAAGAGATTAAAGGACGTTATTGTATATGTATGTATGTGTAATTAAATCAAAAAGTTGTAAATGTAATGAGAATAAAATGTCTATACTTAATATTTAAAAGGAAATACAAATTTCCGATTGAAAATGTATTAATATTTATCTCGATATCTTAAATACAGTTCTTCAAAGAAATCAATTCTTAAATAATAGTTAATACTAAATAAATATAAATAGTTCTACTTTATAAGTGAAATTTGTTGTTCTAATATATGTATAACAAGTTATTACTCGTAATTTATCGTTTTACAACAATCAAACAAGCGTACTTCCCGCGATAAACCTTTTAGAACTAAGCAGAATGGCATTTAACTAGCTGCTTTAAACTCAGACAAGCAAGACTTGCATTCTATCTGTATCTTAGAGTAGCCTGACATATAAAAACAAGAGTAACATAAAGATATACATACTTACTATAGGACACCTTTCACTTCATCTCAGCGGCGTTTTGCTTCAAATTTATATTAACTAAGCTTTCACCGAGAAAAAACAACACATTTTCCACATAAAATACAAAAGAAAACCGATTAAATACGAATTTAACTTATTTAAAAACCTATATTTTGTTTTTGCACTGCAATAAATCAAAATGTTTGTTTATTTTACGAAAAAACTATTTACAATAAAGGCGGGATGTCAGTTAAGAATGACGAAGGAATTTTTGACGTCCAAATGACGTTCCTATTTATTTATTTAGTGTACACGTGATCTGGGTTTCGCGTTTACAGCCACACTGGTTAGTTCGGTTTAGCTCGGTGCCGGCGAAATGCGAAGTGGATTTCGCCAAGATGCAAGAAAGTTTGGATGTGGCGTTTACCGCTCATTAAAAATACATTTAGTTGCTTTTCCTCTAAATGGCTCTATGATTAATGACCCTTGTAGTCTAGGTTTTATTGTTCTTGCTTGGCGTAAAAAGCGTCATAGGGTAGGTACAGTTTTTTAAATAACTTTATCGTAGGTCCTAATAAATGGAGTCAACATTTACATTTAAACAACGTACAATGTAGAGTTTATCATGCTTTAGTAAATAGTTGTTATATACTAATAATCAAATTCAATATTCAATTTATGTATGGCGTAAATATAAGTTATATTCGTATTGTGAAGAACAAATGAGGAGGTTTGTGGTTGTGATTGAGGCGATAGAGACTTGTTAGGATTTTTCAATGTAACGATCGATTGTCTCTGCCTATCGTGTTGGGAAGTAGACCCTATAATATATTTGTATTATCAATACAAAATTTATTATGAATTAGATATAGTGCGAGTAAGTTGTAAAAAATAAATATTACTACTTAAATACATACGTTATAAACGTCGGGCAAAAATAAAGGTAATGACATATCTTTATAAATTTATCGTGTTTAGACCCGGTCTCAGATAATTAATAAAATGAGTATAAAACGCGAGTGTTTAAAAATAACTATTGCAAACCGATACGGGCAGGAAAGTGCAAATAAAATACGTCATCTTGAGAAGCTTCGGAAGAAGCGGATTTTTCTGGAAACGTCATTGTCGTTTTTAGTGAAGTGTCGTGAGAACAATGTTATACCTGCGTGTGTACATGTTAAAAGTCGTAGGGACATTGCCTATTCCGAACGCATTCTCAATAACGCGAGTGTCAGACTACTACACACACTTATACGGAATCATAGACGAGAACTTTTCCAGGTACAGAATAAACTGTATAGACTTCATTTGGAATGTAGTGAATTGTTTTCGCGTCAGGATTTTGAACTAGTGGATCGCATTACCTACCTTCAAGCTGATCGAAAGTTTGAAATAATGACGGCTACACATGCACGAAAATTTGAGAGATTGATTTCGAGACTGAGACTTAATGATGGTAGCAATGAATCTCAATCAAATGAAGCAGACACGGTGATTAATCTCTCAAATATCGCGATGGATGACACAACTATACGGGTCTTGTCAAAAGGTATGAATTTTGCATTGACACCGAAACATGCACCAGTTGAAAAAAATCATCTGTGGAGTGGAGGAGGCCCTCATTCGTAACAAGGTGCCGAAATGCCATTCCGAAACTGTACGTCAAGATGTGGCGGTGTTGTTGCGGAAGTCAAGAATGCCTGCGAGTAATATCACCTCGGCTGAGTGGTTGGCTTTAAGAGCACTTAGGAACAATGATGACGTGCTGGTACTTAAGGCTGACAAAGGTAACGCCACAGTAGTGATGAACACCGCGGACTATGACACGAAAATCAAAAGTCTCCTCGCAGATGAAACCGTGTATAAACCGGTGAATTACAATCCAACGGCAAGAGTTTATCGCCGTATTCGTACACTGATCAAGGACCAGGAGGATCTTTTCACTGAAGACGAGTATGGGCAACTGCACAGGGCGAGAGTGGTACATCCACCGAAACTTTATGGCTTGCCGAAAATACATAAAGCTAACGTGCCTTTGCGACCGATTGTCAGCCAAATTGGATCACCCACGTACGACCTGGCAAAGCACGTGTCAAAAGTATTGCAGCAACTGGTGGGCCAGACGTCGTCCTATGTGAAAGATTCACGTCACTTTGTTGGAATGATAAGGAACACACGACTGGAACCAGGTGAGGTATTGGTGAGTTTCGATGTCGAGTCGTTGTTTACCAATGTTCCAGTGGACGAGTGTTTGGCAGTCATAAAAGACAAGTTTAGGCAGAGAGACGTATCAGATAGATACATCACGTTGTTAGAGCACTGCTTGAAGGGAAGCTACTTTTTGTACCAAGGCCAGTATTTCCTTCAGATCGATGGTGTGGCAATGGGCAGCCCTGTGGCGCCGGTACTTGCCAATATCTGGATGGAACATTTTGAAGAAAGGGCTTTAAATGGTGGACCTTCAAGTATTAGACTTTGGAAGAGATACGTGGATGACATCTTTTGTATCATTGGAGGAGGTGAAAATAGTGCGAGAGAATATGCCAGTTACCTAAACTCCATCCATCCAAAAGTCAAGTTCACCGTTGAGGTTGAAGAGGATCGAACGTTGGCCTTTTTAGACGTAAAAGTAATGGTCAGATCGGATGGAACCTTGGCGCATTCTGTGCACAGGAAACCTACACACACGGATAGATACCTGCACGCCACGTCACATCACCACCCACGTCATACGCAGTCTGTTGTGAGGACTTTAGTAAACCGGGCATATGATCTGTGTGACCCTGACCATTTAAGCGGAGAACTGGCTCACATCCAGGAGGTGCTGAAGAAAAATGGTTACAAAACGACAGGTCTCACGGTGAAACCAAAGAGGGATAAACATCCAATTGTACGCAGACAACCGGCATTTCTACCATATGTGAAAGGAATAACGGACAAAATAGGTGCAATCTTAAAACAGTACTCGATTGACACCGTTTTTAAACCAGTATTCAAAGTAGCAAGCAAATTACGGAGCGCGAAGGATGTTATCCCTTTTCAAAACCCGGGTGTTTATAAAATTCAATGCAGTTGCGGTAAAGTTTACATTGGCCAAACAAAAAGAAGTGTCCAGGAACGGGTCAAGGAACACATAGCAGCTGTAAAGAATAGGCAACCACAAAAGTCAGCGATAGCGGAACACCTGATGTCTGGTTCAAACCATTGGATTGAATTACATCAGCCTCAAATCATCTCCACGGAACAACATTATTATCCCAGAGTTGTTCGTGAGGCTATTGAAATTAAAAAACATCCCAATAATTTCAATCGTGAGGATGGTTTTAGGCTGTCAGAAACATGGGAACCAGTAATCATGGGATTATATTCGCGTGGCGTAACTGCGGATGTGTCTTCGGATAGTGTGAGTGTAGTGTGTCGTGCTATGAATTAACAAAAATTCCAATTGTGAGGGTAGACAGACATTTTAGCTGTGACGGACTTCCCGCCAGTCTAGCTTGCTAGCTAGTCTTCCCGCGACCACGGCCTATGCAACTGGGTCGAAACGTCGGGCAAAAATAAAGGTAATGACATATCTTTATAAATTTATCGTGTTTAGACCCGGTCTCAGATAATTAATAAAATGAGTATAAAACGCGAGTGTTTAAAAATAACTATTGCAAACCGATACGGGCAGGAAAGTGCAAATAAAATACGTCATCTTGAGAAGCTTCGGAAGAAGCGGATTTTTCTGGAAACGTCATTGTCGTTTTTAGTGAAGTGTCGTGAGAACAATGTTATACCTGCGTGTGTACATGTTAAAAGTCGTAGGGACATTGCCTATTCCGAACGCATTCTCAATAACGCGAGTGTCAGACTACTACACACACTTATACGGAATCATAGACGAGAACTTTTCCAGGTACAGAATAAACTGTATAGACTTCATTTGGAATGTAGTGAATTGTTTTCGCGTCAGGATTTTGAACTAGTGGATCGCATTACCTACCTTCAAGCTGATCGAAAGTTTGAAATAATGACGGCTACACATGCACGAAAATTTGAGAGATTGATTTCGAGACTGAGACTTAATGATGGTAGCAATGAATCTCAAACAAATGAAGCAGACACGGTGATTAATCTCTCAAATATCGCGATGGATGACACAACTATACGGGTCTTGTCAAAAGGTATGAATTTTGCATTGACACCGAAACATGCACCAGTTGAAAAAATCATCTGTGGAGTGGAGGAGGCCCTCATTCGTAACAAGGTGCCGAAATGCCATTCCGAAACTGTACGTCAAGATGTGGCGGTGTTGTTGCGGAAGTCAAGAATGCCTGCGAGTAATATCACCTCGGCTGAGTGGTTGGCTTTAAGAGCACTTAGGAACAATGATGACGTGCTGGTACTTAAGGCTGACAAAGGTAACGCCACAGTAGTGATGAACACCGCGGACTATGACACGAAAATCAAAAGTCTCCTCGCAGATGAAACCGTGTATAAACCGGTGAATTACAATCCAACGGCAAGAGTTTATCGCCGTATTCGTACACTGATCAAGGACCAGGAGGATCTTTTCACTGAAGACGAGTATGGGCAACTGCACAGGGCGAGAGTGGTACATCCACCGAAACTTTATGGCTTGCCGAAAATACATAAAGCTAACGTGCCTTTGCGACCGATTGTCAGCCAAATTGGATCACCCACGTACGACCTGGCAAAGCACGTGTCAAAAGTATTGCAGCAACTGGTGGGCCAGACGTCGTCCTATGTGAAAGATTCACGTCACTTTGTTGGAATGATAAGGAACACACGACTGGAACCAGGTGAGGTATTGGTGAGTTTCGATGTCGAGTCGTTGTTTACCAATGTTCCAGTGGACGAGTGTTTGGCAGTCATAAAAGACAAGTTTAGGCAGAGAGACGTATCAGATAGATACATCACGTTGTTAGAGCACTGCTTGAAGGGAAGCTACTTTTTGTACCAAGGCCAGTATTTCCTTCAGATCGATGGTGTGGCAATGGGCAGCCCTGTGGCGCCGGTACTTGCCAATATCTGGATGGAACATTTTGAAGAAAGGGCTTTAAATGGTGGACCTTCAAGTATTAGACTTTGGAAGAGATACGTGGATGACATCTTTTGTATCATTGGAGGAGGTGAAAATAGTGCGAGAGAATATGCCAGTTACCTAAACTCCATCCATCCAAAAGTCAAGTTCACCGTTGAGGTTGAAGAGGATCGAACGTTGGCCTTTTTAGACGTAAAAGTAATGGTCAGATCGGATGGAACCTTGGCGCATTCTGTGCACAGGAAACCTACACACACGGATAGATACCTGCACGCCACGTCACATCACCACCCACGTCATACGCAGTCTGTTGTGAGGACTTTAGTAAACCGGGCATATGATCTGTGTGACCCTGACCATTTAAGCGGAGAACTGGCTCACATCCAGGAGGTGCTGAAGAAAAATGGTTACAAAACGACAGGTCTCACGGTGAAACCAAAGAGGGATAAACATCCAATTGTACGCAGACAACCGGCATTTCTACCATATGTGAAAGGAATAACGGACAAAATAGGTGCAATCTTAAAACAGTACTCGATTGACACCGTTTTTAAACCAGTATTCAAAGTAGCAAGCAAATTACGGAGCGCGAAGGATGTTATCCCTTTTCAAAACCCGGGTGTTTATAAAATTCAATGCAGTTGCGGTAAAGTTTACATTGGCCAAACAAAAAGAAGTGTCCAGGAACGGGTCAAGGAACACATAGCAGCTGTAAAGAATAGGCAACCACAAAAGTCAGCGATAGCGGAACACCTGATGTCTGGTTCAAACCATTGGATTGAATTACATCAGCCTCAAATCATCTCCACGGAACAACATTATTATCCCAGAGTTGTTCGTGAGGCTATTGAAATTAAAAAACATCCCAATAATTTCAATCGTGAGGATGGTTTTAGGCTGTCAGAAACATGGGAACCAGTAATCATGGGATTATATTCGCGTGGCGTAACTGCGGATGTGTCTTCGGATAGTGTGAGTGTAGTGTGTCGTGCTATGAATTAACAAAAATTCCAATTGTGAGGGTAGACAGACATTTTAGCTGTGACGGACTTCCCGCCAGTCTAGCTTGCTAGCTAGTCTTCCCGCGACCACGGCCTATGCAACTGGGTCGAAACGTCGGGCAAAAATAAAGGTAATGACATATCTTTATAAATTTATCGTGTTTAGACCCGGTCTCAGATAATTAATAAAATTAACTTTTTATAAAAAAAATTTAACCCTGCAGCAGAAAAGTAAAAAGTTTAATCTACTACTTACTCCTTTCTAAGTCTCTATACCACATCCAAATTTCCCACCTCTTGGTAAACTTTTAAAACGCCGTCACACTGTCACGATTATAACAGGCAGCGAGTTTAATAAAGCGTTTTGTCATCGGTGCCGGATGAAAGTTTCATATTAACTAGGCTTAGGAAATTTGATAACATGCCTCCGTCGAAAGGTTGTATGGGATTTTCCACCTCTTTCGTTGTTACATACATAAACATTCAATTCTTAATCACTTTCAATTTGTACCCTATATACATACATATATTCACAGCTCTACGTCCCCAACGGGATAGGTAGAGACTATCGAATGCTACCTGGAACGGGTGACAAATCTCTCTTGCTTCACTCACACCCATTAACCTTCTCATACATGTTGTGGCCAGAACTTGGGAGATGTAAAATCGAAATACACATCTCGCCCAATTTCCTGTAGAGGGGTAGAGATCATGGATCCCAATCTGTCCCGATCCTGACATACCACTTTCACTTCATTGACACTCATACACCTCATATACACTCGACGGTTAAAGGTACTTCTAACGTCACCCTTTTTCAATATAGCGTCTATCTAAATCTCTTTAATCTCTTTTAGTTGAACTGTCGATGTCATGTTGGTATTTAAATATTGGAGATTGGTTACTAGCCCAACGTTTCAAGATTACATTGACTCTTAATTCGAAGGTTCTATTGGCTCTTCGTACCTTAGTTTTTTTCTTCGATATGTCGGGATCAAGACTTTTTCGCAATTAAAAATTGTGAAAAAGGTGAAACCTACTTATAGTTTAATAAAGTCAGTGCTTGCAAATGGCAACATGGTTTACCACCTGTCACATTGAGTACAGACTATCTGTTCAACACGTGGGTTCGAGGTGGCCATAGAATCACTACCTCCGCAATCGCGGAGATGGACACACACTTTTGACTTATCATAGGTTACATCAATCAATCAGCCTATGACAGTCCACTGCTGGACGTAGGCCTGCCCAAGGGTACGCCACAAAACACGATCACTCGTGGCCCTCAGCCAGCCGCTACCATATCTTGTATGTGTATATACTTAAATTGTGTGTGTATTTATATTTTATTGTGCGTGTTCGAATAACATACATACATACACATTACGCCTGATTCCCTGTAGAGTGGTAGGAAGAGATCACGGATCCCCATTTTTCCATCCACTCCACTATCGCTTCATTGACACGCATACATCTTCTCATACACACTCGGTGATCGAATAAATGTTTTCGTTCTTTATACCATATGTATTACATAAGGGATACATGTTTATGTCCTGTGCTAGTCTGGGACGTAAAAAGAATGCTAATTAGCTGGCATATCTCTCGGAATGACGTGTACGTAGTGTGAACAGAAGAGAATGTATGAGAAGGTTAATGGGTGTGAGTGAAGCAAGGGAGATTTGTCAGCATCATTCAAGGTGGTGATCTATAGTTGGGGACGCAGAGGCGTGAGTTTAGGTGTGTAATGACTATTCGATGACTATGCTGCAATCGTTTCCGGCATGTCATAGGAGGCTACTTAAGGACTAGGGGTAGTTGGAATCTATTAAACGTTAGGCTAGGAACCTGTCACCAATGTTTCATCATCGCAACCCTAATATTCATGCTAAAAGCGACCTAGGAGTTATACCTTGATCCCGAAAGGGTCTTAAGGCTGTGAATGTATGTATGTCTTGTATGTATGTATCCAATGATACCGTTATACAGCGATTGAACGACACGGATTCAGGTTCTGGTTGGCATACTCTCAATCAAGATGTGGCCCTATAAACGTGCTTGTTGATCCTACATACGAGGCGACTAAGGGACTAGGGGTCACTGGAAAGTATTGGACGATTTAGGACAAAGACAAATGCGTTCACGACCATTTAACCTTGCGGGGTAGTTAGAGGTTCAGGTTTCCATCTCCGCAATTGCGAAGGTTGTGGCTATGGACACCTCGAACCCACGTGTTGACCAGATAGTCAGTACTCAATGTGACAGGTGGTAAGCCATGTCGCTATTTACAAGCACTAACTGTTAGCTGTTCGGGGAACAGGTAGGTTTCCTCACGATGTTTTCCCTCACCGTATAATTCGATGCATTTTGTAACTATATTTATAGATTTCGGATTTTTTATATATTTAGAACACACCATTGGCGGTTATGCAGGGGTCGAACCAATAAGACATGACAGTCAGATACAAGACATATTAAAAAAGGGTACTAAGAAGTATATATAACCGCCGAGTGTGCATGAGGATTAAGGATGTCAATTAAACTAAAGTTGCTTGTCAGGATCAGTAAGAAATAGGATCCGTGATTTCTGCTTTTCCCTCTTTAGGGAAATAGGCGTGATGTGTTGGTATGTATATACGCCTAGGCTTTCCGATATAATTTGAGTCCGCAATTTATACATACATACATACACATCACGCTTGATTCCCTGAAGAGGGTAGGCAGACATCACGGATCATCATCTCACAGCGTAGGTCACGTAGACTCGTTTCGGTTTAAAACATGGAGCATTAAGCTAAAAAAATAAAGGCAGATGAGCATCGTATATAAGTCACAGACTAACAAAGAACACTAAATTTATTTGTTTGGCTCTTGGGAATCTCAAAGCGCGGGCTTAGAACGTGCCTAGAAGAATAATAAGTAGAATAAATATTTAAACTTCTTTATAAACAAATTAAAACTATAAACTTGAAGTACAAACAAAAAATAAATTATATAGAAAGTATCTTAGTCGCTAAGCGGCTGACTTTTTATAAGAAAGGTCCTAGCTTCGAATCCCGGCTCTGGCATGTACCAACGAATGAAAATTGAATATGTGTTTTTCATTTACGTACATAATTTACATCCACTAACGGTGAGGGAAAACATCGTGAGAAAACTTGCCTATCCCGAGGGATACGTAATAGCCAGTGACTACATACAGCGATACGGTTCACTACCACGTTGGATGCTGTAACCTATCACGTTGGGTGATGTCAATCTAGTGAAACGCGGGCTTCGAGGGACCCATACCTAACATGCTTTCGTTATTTCGGATATGGGCACTCAAGCCTTTGATTACCCCGCCACCAATAAAAAAGGGAGTATGTATACACAAATCGTGAAGCGTATGTTATGTTTATCTTTGTCGATGTCAGAGGGTGGTACGGTCCCCAAGAAACTGATAGGATTCCCTCTCTAAATAACACAAGACAGTTAGTAACTACTTTATACGTCCCAGCTAACAAAGAGCTGTACCCCTACACTATATTTATTCGGTAGCCTTTTGGAAATCTCGTGGCGCGATGATTAATACTGTTTGTGGCGAATGGAGAGCGCCCCGCACTTTCACTCCGACATGCAAATCTCCACTTTCGGATTAAGACGGCAGATGGGATTCCAAGTAGTGTAGGTTTAATAAAGGTTGAGTAAAAGTGGTCGCTACATAAATCAATAGTGATATTCATGTTAGTTGTGAAGTTTAATTGCAAACGTTTTGTTTTTGTGTATGTTTTTGTAGCTGTAAATAAACGCTTTTCATTATTATTATTTTTACTTTCCTTGAATTAATATTATTGTTCAAATTATATGTTACCGGCAAATTGTCTCTACATTAGATGCTGTATTTTATTTAACAATAATTAAAAGTTTTGGTATATTATTTAAGATTGTCATATGTTTCAAGAACATAAATTCAACTGCTACCGTCAGCCAGATAATCCAAACTAACCGAAAGAGCAAGAAAGATAACATACCAAAAAATCAGATGACTAAAAGCACTTGTTTTCTAAACGTAAAACTAGCTCCCATACTAATAATAGTACTAAACAAGTCTCTCAGAGACAAAACAACTTACATACCATCTTCTCATTCATAATCTTTGTTAGATTTCTTAAACGCTCCGTATAATGAATTAAGCAGTCGCTTACTGGCGCCAAAGGTAAAAAGCTGGCAATTAAATAATTATTGCCTTTGCGTATTCAAGATCATAAGTTAAGGCTTTAGAGGCTGTTGTGATGTTACGTAAACATCCTGTTTGGTGACGAGGAATGTAGGGTAAGGTAGGCTTTTGGGGTTTTTTTACGTAGGAGTTTTTTGTTGAAATGACATATATTGAAGTTAGTTAATATAATTGCCGAATATATAAGCAGAGTTGTATGGATGTAAATAAAGTATATAAGATTTCACAGGATCTAGAAATCCGTGATCTCTGCGTACACAGTATACACACACACTTATCTACACTATTTACTATTAAGACTCTGGTCAAAAGAGTTCTTTGAGTAGCCAAATTCTTTGATAACTTCATCAATGAAGCTATTTTATACCCCGTTAATTAGTAATAAGTTAAATTAAAACATCTGGTCTGTAATACGTCAAAGTTAATAACGGTTTCTAATGTTTGAACTCATTTCATTACGAAGTCATTTATACTGCTTAACCAATACAATACGAGCTTAGTGCGTTGATGTCATTTGTATGGAGAGACTTCAACGCGCTGATTTCGATTGAATCTATTGCCTTTTTAATAATATTTGTTATGTGTGGTGGATTTCATGTCTATATGAATTGATTACATACATATTCTCATATCCTTCTATCATTACTGAAGACATCACAAATTCTTGCCATTTTTACTACATATAAATTGAGATGATACTATAGAATATTTCAGAAGATATTCAGTAAAATACATATTTCAGCTCATTGCTAATAACTTCCCTATACTTAAAGCTACTATCTTCTTACGACATTCTGAGAAGAAGAAAAATTTGTTAGTATATTGATTCCTGTCTCTACCTACAAGACCTACAAGAAACACTATTTTATTGATAAATCTGTATAGAACGCCATCTAGTATTACAATTGGAACATGCAAGCGACAGAAAGTACTGGTGAAAGACTTTAACTTGAGAAAGTTTAGATAGCATTGCAGTAAGTGTGCACGTTTTGATTTAAGAACGATAGATGTCACTAAAATAAAATAAAAAAGCGATTACGTACGTATTTAAAATATTCACTATGTGATTTTTAATAGAACGTCATTGGAGGCGACTAAGTAACTGTGTTTAGGAATCTAAAGAACTGAAAAATAGTTTATTTTTAAATTTTTAATTCCTGTAGAATAGACTGCATAAATAAATTTATGAATTTAGTTTTTTATTCCCAGATAAAATCATTAGAAAGAATATCGAAATTCAGTAGTCTCTACATTTAATATCCATGTCTCTACAATTCATATCCATGTCTCTACATTTCATATCTAAGTCTCTACTTTACATTTAACAACACTTAAATTGTAGAGCCATAAAAATCCCATTACCAATACTTCCTTTAGATCCCAGACAAGTATAAAAGTGCAATGGCCTTCTAATTACATAACATAACTGTCCCATAATAATAGGAAGGCTGAAAGGTATTTATTTCGAAATCGCCCACACCCATGCGTAATGCAGTGACTAATCAATTTCAGTCACAATTCTTTCTACTACCACGCAATTATATTACAACCAACTCGGCAATTAGCTTGCATATGTGAAATCTACATAACAGTATTGTATACGAGAATGTATGGGTGTTAGAAACGAAAGTGGTTTGTCAGGATCGGGAAAAATGGACATCCTATCTCTGCCTATCCCACTGTTGGAATTCAGGCGAGATGTGTAAGTATATACTGTATATGCTATCTTTAAACATACATATACGTATACTTTTGCGACTTTTAATCCAATTTGGATAGAGTCAGGAGCAGATAGAGTCTCAGAGACAATATTATTATCAGTTATTAATGTTAAATCTGTCATGTTTAGTATAAGTATATTGTAATTTGTGTTATACAGAATATTGTTGGCATAATGCTAGACTGTCACTAATAAAATTCATTGACCTCTAGTACCTTAGTAGTCTCTTACGACATTCTAGATTGAATAGCAGCTATTTAGTATTCTATTGACGTTCCAGACTAACATAAGAATAACTTACTTTAGTCACAATTTTCTTTACAAACTAGTACATAAATTAAAGTTAGTAATAGTTTTTTTATACTATTATATAATCTCTGGCCGTTATTACAAGAACCTATAACCGCTGAGTGTGTATGAGGAGGTATATGAGTGTCAAAGAAGCGAAAGTGGTTTGTTTGAACAGGGATAGATGGGGATTCCTGATCTCTCGATTTTTTAATAGATAGAGTGATTTAAGAGACAGGTTTATATGTATAATAACATCCATTGGATAGTGGAGTAGGCTATATATTTTATAACCGTGCGAAGCCGGAGCGGGTCACTAGTTATATAACAACTCGCTTTGCAACTGAATAAGAAAGGTAACTAATTTATTGTTTCTTCGTCCCAAACTGTCAGGCGAACGGCATACGCTATCTAAAACATTTATTGGTCGAGAGTCTTATTATGCAATGGCGACGTCACATCTTTTTCTCCACCACTTTTACATAATACTTGGTGGGGATACAATCTGAGTTCTGACGAACCAAGCAGCTCAGTCCACGGCTGCTTTCACTCGCGATGCATACACCTCTTAATGTAGAATAGAGGCTATAGTGTACAAGCTATAGTAAACCTAAACCTAGGCAGTGTGGTAGTCCTTAAAAAACCGCGTTAAATCGAAATGAAAGTGGTGTAATATCTTCCAAAATGTCTTGTCTAGGATTAAAAGTAGCTCTCGTATTTGTGTTCGCGGTCGGCCTGGTTGACGGTCAGAATAGGGCGTTAACTCTGTACAGGAAACCGTACCAAAATGCCCCGATGTTTGTGCCTAAACGAAGACGGAATGTGTCCAGAAAATCCCGACTTTTATTCCTGGATGAAAACGAAAGTAGACTGCCAGTTGGTAAGGGAGAAATCGATTTGACACGACGCGACAGTGGCTTGACAGAGGATTACGATTTTACATCAGAACAGTCCGGGAATGAGAGGTTTTACGACCATAGACGGCCCGGGCCTTTTTACCCGCCGTTTCAAGGGAGGTTTCTAAGGCCGTTCAACCCGAATTTCAACGAGCCTTACGTATCGTATCCACCAGCGTTGAGAACCAGTCTGTACAATGGATGGAAGGCGAGAAGTCCAAGGGTAGTCTTCCCGTACCAAGACCCGGGTTTAAACAGTTTGGTTCAGACCAATTCACACTCTGGTCCGGTTTCAAATGTACCAGCGGACAATGTTGTGTTTAGGGAGCAGAATTTCGGACTAAGTGATGTTGGTGTCGACGATATATCGCTACAAGATATCGGCACGGGAAATGCTGATGCTTTCGCCGAAAGAGGTAAGTGAAATTAGGTTAAGAATTAGTGTGGTTGTTTTTTCGTTGCCATTGTAACGGAAAATGTAGTTTTGGAATAAAAAAAGTGTTATGAGAATATGTACATAAGTACGTGTGGATTTATTTTAATTAGAAAATTAATTATGATTGGTATATATCATGACATAGATACAGATGTAGTAACGTAAAATTTGAAACACCATTTTAAAAACATATTTTAAGACAATTGAAAATTATTTACGTTATCCTGACATTGGCTATATTTACATATACATTAATTAAAATAACTTAATTCTAGTTTACAAGATATGTTACATAATATAACATATGTATTTTTAAACGTGAATTTCTAAGAAAATTTTATAACCATTATTTACATATTTTGAAAACGTAAATCTGAACAATAATATGACAACTTTAGACATAACTTTTAACATACATATTACACATGAATTTCTACAATGCTGTCACTATATTTACAAATTCACAGTCATCAGACATTCTGATGGCCCAAAGTGAAAGAAATTCAAATTACTATTTAATGAACTACTTACATATATTATTATAGAGTCGTAATATTAGATAGCGGACTATGTAATGCTCTGAAGAAAGGTGGTTCTTGTTGTGAGTTTCGAACTTTTGAAATGTTAAGCTTGGTTAGGTATGGTCTATGATGGATGGGTGACCATTTTTTTCTTTATTTCACATAGATGTGGGAAGATAGCGTGATGAATTCTGCTTTTGAATGATATTCAGATATATTTGATATATATTTTGAATCATATATCATATATGAATTATAATATATTCAGTATTAATATCGGAAATTATCGTAATGAAGTCCTGACTTTTAAGAGTATAATATGAGTTGGTGGATGGAACAACAAAATGTTTTCTGTATATTTATTTACTTAAAAATAAAGTATATAAATGGCGACCGCGTCTCGGTAAACGTAGTGTAGGACGCCCCCCTGCTAGATGGACCGATGACCTGAAAAAGGTCGCTGGTAGTGGTTGGCTGAAGGCCACGAGTGATCGTGTTTTGTGGCGTACTCTTGGGGAGGCCTACGTCCAGCAGTGGACTTACATAGGCTGATTGATTGATTGATATACAGGTACTAGGATAAACAAATATTATATAAAAACTTTATTATACTACGTTATATTGAGTATATTCTCTATTTTTTAGTGCTAGTCTGGGACGTAAAAAGATGTTACGGGTGAATAAATTCTATTGAGGATGGGCTAGCAACCTGTTACATGTGTTCCATATGACATTACAACCTTAATATCCCCGCTAAAACGTGATTACGCGGATCTTTTCATCACTATAAGGTTTTGTCCACTCCGAAAGGGATTAAATGATGTTAATGCGTATGCATTACATGTTTTTGGATTATGAACGTGAGAGTATGTTGCACACCAAGAGAGTAAATCAAAAACTGAATTTTTACTTTCGAGTGAAACCCAGTTTTTGGGCTTTACTTTTACTCGCATGTGAATCTAATACGTGACGAGAGATTCAATTCGAAAAAATATGACTTACGTCGCTTTTGAATGATGACACGACGTTGGAATGGAAACTTCACGACTGCTGTGGTTTTTGGGGTAATCAGAAAGTTTAAATTCTTTGTGTGATATTTAGCTTATATATTTTCTCATATAAAGTCTTTTTTATAGTGTTTATAGCCAGAACCATTTTGACCTCAATATTCATGCTAAAAAGTGACCTAGGAGATATTAAAGTTTCTCCTAGGTTCTGTCCACCTCAAAATGGATTAAAGGACGTTAGTATAAGTTCGCTAACGGTGAACAACATCGTGAGGAAACCTACCTATCCTTTGCGATAGGTAATAACCAGTGCCAGTATACGGTGATATGGTTCACTACCTATCACGTTGGATGCTGTCTATCAAGTGAAACGTGGTCTATACCTAACGTGCCTTCGAAATATCGGTGAAGGAAACTCAAGCCTGTGAATACATCTCAAAAAAGGGAGTGTGTATACATCGTAAAGCGTATATATTTATATTATATATGTATATCAGCATATACTAGCAGTGTTTTAATGAAATATATGTGTGTGAAGTGGAAGGATAGTTACGTAGAGGCCGGCCTAATAAGACATAATGGCAGTCAGATAGACGCCAGATTGATAAAAGGGTTAAGTTAGAAGTACCTATAACCACCGAGTGTGTATAAAGGTGTATGAGTGTAAATGAAGCAAAAATGGTTTGTCAGGATCGGACAAATGGGATTCGGTGATCTCTGCCAACACCTCTACAGGGAATCAGGCGTGATGTGTATGTACGTATATTTAAAAGACCCAATCTTACATTTGGCATACAAATCGAAAGTGATGTATTGAACTTCTAAATTTATTCCTAAGACATTGATATATGATTGTCCAATCTAACAATATAGTGAGATTTGTCTGTGATTGATGCTGTCATAGATTGATAGTTTGATGCTAACCTAAAGGTGCCGGGTTCGATATCTCACGCATTGTTAAGGTTAGATGGGACAACGGGATAGGTAGGTTCCAGGAACGATTCTTATTGCAACAAGTAATGAAAATAATATAATAAATAACATAATATTATGTAAGTTTCTCGTGTTAGTCTGTGACAATAAAAGAATGCTAACTAGCTGCCGTTTTTCCCAGTAAATGGGATCAATTAGGGGTTGGGATAGTCGATTCAAAAGTTTCAAGCCTTTTCAAGAAACTAGTATAAGACAAACAGAAACAAACACGTTTGCCACCATCAATGCTTGCGTGGTGTCAAAGGTTCAGGTTTCCGTCTCAGCAATCGTAGAGGTAGTTATTCTATGGCCACCTCGAACCCACGTGTTGACCAAGTCAGTACTCAATGTGGCAGGTGTTAAGCCATGTCACAATTTGCGAGCTCTAACTATTACCTAATCGGGAAACAGGTAGGTTTTCTCACGATGTTTTTCCTCACCGTAGTATTCGGTGTATTTCGCAAATGTATTTTGTTAACGTAAATAAAAATAACGTTTACCTTATTTCTTGGAAAAGAAAATTCCTTTCTAAATTTAAATTAAAAGTTAAATCCATATTTTTCTCAGGTCATTTCTACAATACTCGAAGCTTATAATAATTCATAAGCACGCATCTTAGTAAACACGCTTAACCGAAAATACAATCACACAATACACAAGAAATTGGTCACCTGTTTAATGCATAATTGAACATTGAGGAAATTTAAGCACGCCATCTGTTATCGCTAAAAGTAGTTATGTGTCAGGGATTCGAGTGTTTGATTAATATGCGACCAAATGTGATTATCTGGTACGCAGGATACTAATTAGTTGGCGTTCTTTTCGACATGTTGGGGATGGTGACTGAAGAACTTCGATAATTAAGATGAGATAGACATATGTTTGACGACCTCCGTGGCGCGATCGGTTAGACACCTGAACGCTAATCGAGGGGTCCCGGGTTCGATTCCCGGTGGAGGCAGAGTTAAGAACTACGCTTTTCTACTGCTTTCCAGTCTGGTCGTTGATTATATATGCTATATATTTATTTATCTATATATAATATGTATACATTTCTTAAATATACGTTGACTAGTACCCTTAACACAAGTCTTAAATGTACTTACCAAGGGGTTAGTTCAATTGGTGTAATAATGTTCCAAATATTATTATTATATGTATATTATATGTCTGTGGCGCGAAAAGATAGTATATTTTGGTGTATATAATAATAAAAGTTGCCGACATGTCTCAAATGGCTACTCTGCTACTAACGTTTATAGTACTAAGTTACGATGTTTTTTTAGATATATTGTTCTAAGTACTATTCGTGTTCAAGGCTACTAACACGAATAGTACGAAATTTTGAGTAATTTATTAAATACTAGTGTCCCGCTCCGGCTTCGCACGGGTATAAAATATATAGCATACTCCACTGTTTAATGGATATTATTATACATATGAACCTTTCCCTTGAATCACTCTATCTATTAAAAAAACTGCATCAAAATCCGTTGCGTAGTTTCAAAGATTTAAGCATACAAAGGGACATAGGGACAGAGAAAGCGACTTTGTTTTATACTATGTAGTGATATAAAATATAGTTTAATATGGTATATTTTGTTCAACAACATTCATTGCTTTAGGGGGATAATTAAAATACAAGACACGTCTTATACATACATATCACGCTCGTTTCTTTAGAGGGGTAGCCAAAGATCACCGAACCCTATTTGTCTAGATTGTGACAAACCACTTTCTCGTTTTACTAAAGTATGTTATCAAAACATTCATTATGTTACATGACCTAAAAGATATTCCATTTCTGAAAGGGACTATAAGGCTTAAGTGTACCTTGGTATATGTCGAATCCATGCACTCTATAATAATAATACTTGGACATTATTACACCAATTGAACTAGCCCCTTGGTAAGTTCATTTAAGACTTGTGTTAAGGGTACTAGTTAACGTATATTTAAGGAATATATACTTAAATACATATATAGCATATATAATCAACGACCAGACTGGAAAGCAGTAGAAAAGCGTAGTTCTTAACTCTGCCTCCACCGGGAATCTTGGGGACCTCACGATTAGCGTTCAGGTGTCTAACCGATCGCGCCACGGAGGTCGTCAACTATGCTTCTGCCAACTCCGTTTAAACCACGCTACGCATTCAGAGTTCACAGTTTCTCATTCATTCAACTGCACTTTCGTTTCTCAGTACAATGTGGAGTGATTCCCACATTGTCTGTTGGGCCTTTTTTCTTGGATCATCAGTGAAATGCTGTTAGTTTCACCTGGCTTAAAGTCTCACGCGAAACGGGGTTCTTTGAGACGAATTGTGCATTAAATATTCATGCGTATTCATGGCTTTAACCCTGTTTAGGTTTGAACTCTGACTGAGTTTAAGTATCCAAAGTTATACATAGTCCATGTCAAAGTAAAAAAAAAAATGTTGTAGAAAAATAAAACTTGAGTCACCACCAGTCTTTGGTCACTCGAAAAAGTTATAATTTTAAGAGATTCGCGATTTACACTCATGAGTAATAACGAGTAGGTCGCAGAAATTTATGTATCCCAGTTATCTTTCGCGTAAGTATAAGGGTATTAATTCTATGGTAGAGACAATCAAAGTCAAGATCTTGAGTTAACTTTTTCAATTAATTACTAACGGGACTTATCGCGTATGTTTTGACTCTGCCCGTGACCATGGCTGCTGCAACGTAGTCGAAACGTCGGATTAATAAAGGTAACTTTATTATATAAAATCATACGCGATAAGTCCCGTTAGTTATTAATCGAAAAAGTTAACTCAAGATCTTGACTTTGATTGTCCTTACAATAGAATTAATACCCCTATACTTACGCTAAAGGTAACTGGGATACATTAGTTTCTGCGACCTCCGTGGCACGATCGTTTAACCACTTGAACGCTAATTGAGAGATTCCGCATTTAATTCCCGGTGGAGGCAGGTTAAGAAAATGCTTTTCTTCTGCTGTCCAGGTAGTATCTTTCATTACATACGCTATACATTTATCTATCTATTGACTTTATGTGCCTTAAATATACGTTGATTAATATCAACAACACAAGTCTTAAATGTACATAGAAAGGGGCTAGTTTTGATTGGTGTCTAATAATGTCTAATTTATTTTATTCCCAAGATGCAATTTTTTGACCCCACCTTAAAAAGCCTGAAGAACGTGTGTGCATAAGATTTATAATGAACAAACGGTCCTACTGTATTAGAATAAAGTTTGTACGTTTTTGGATCTGTAGTAATTTATTTATGACTGCGGTTATGCAATTACAGTGTACTCGTGGTTTCTTTTAGCAAAACTATCGAGGTTGTGATTGAAATGATATGGAATATTGATAATATAGCCTAGTCTGTCATCCATTAGAGTCCATTGACACCTAGTTATTTAGTCGCCTTTTACAACATACCGGAAAGAACAGCAATTTATATTCTTTTTACGACCAGACTTCCAAAGTATGCAATTAATATAATAATAAAATAACATTAAAATTTTTGAGAGACTCGTGATTTTTAGTCAGTTTACAAGAAAATCGCACTTATTTAATTGCGTTTATTTTATAAACAAAGTACTACCTTTGCTACCCGACGTTTCGGCCATGATGCAATGGTCATAGTCACGGGTCAACTCAATATAATAATAATAATTGGACATTATTACACCAATTGAACTAGCCCCTAGACTAGCCCTAGACTAAGACTTGTGTTAAGGGTACTGGTCAACGTATATTTAAGAAAGATATACATTATATATTTTTAATCAACTACCAGACTAGAAAAGCATAATTCTTAACTCTGCCTTTATCGGGAATCGAACCTGGGACCTCACGATTAGCATTTAAGTGTTTAAACGATCGCGCCACAAATAATATAATAATGTAAAGAACCCAACTCATACCTAACCATTCGTGTTAGCGATTTTAAAGCAGTATTACTTCAGAACATTACAACGTGCGTTCGAACTTCTAATAGAGTTTCCACGATGTTTTTGCTCTGAAATCAGGTGATCAATAATGTAAGAGACAAGTATATTGATACATAGATACATATATATACACCACAATTGTTAATCCTTTTGACGTGGATAGAAGATTAACAATGTTCTTTTCATGTTAAATTAATATGAGGAAGTGTATGAGTGTCAATGAAGCGAAAGTGGTTTGTCAGGATCGAGATAAATAGGGATCTGTGATCGCTGCCCACCTCTTTACAGGGACACGGGTGTGATGTGTATGTATGTATGTTGAATTAATTAACTGTATTTATATTATCTTTGGGTAACAACGTTAGATACTTACTATATCTGCAGTCACCTTTATTTTAAATATTGAAATGAAATGAAATGCTTTTTATAACAAGGATCATAAAATCATTTATAGAAAGTCAAAACTAAAAACATTTTCATGTGAGTGTCCTTAAAATTAGATAATCTTAAAAAAAACTAATTAAACTATTGGCGTTTCGTAAAGAAAAAACCTGCAGAGAAGAAATGCCAAGAAACTCAGCAGACATTTTTCAACACAAATTCAGTTTAATAATCCATCAGAATGTGACTGCAGTCCAACCAGCAATCAAATGATTATAAAGGCTCTCATTGCTATAGTCAATAAGATTCACATAATAATAATAGTAATTGAGACACTATTACACAAATTGAACTAGACCCTTGGTAAGTTCATTTAAGACTTGTCTTAAGTCTGAAGTATAAATTCTACGCGGCCTGCCCCTTTCAAATCTACCTTCCACTTTTGTTTAATAATTCTTTTTCTATAACAAGTCCGTAAGTAACTTAAAGATTACAGGTTGTTAGCCCATTGCATTTCATACTCTACTACTACTCTTCGTATATAACAAATTTTACATACATACATACACATCACGCTTCATCCCTGAAGGATAGTCTGATATCACGGCTCCCCATTTGTCCCGATCCTGACAGACCACTTTCGCTTCATTGACATTCATACACACCCGGTAGTTATAGGTACTCCTAACATCACCCTTTTTTAATATAGCGTCCATCTGACTGTCTTATGTCTTATTGAGTCGGCCCCTACGTGTTGTTGTCAATCTACTATCATTCATCCGCATAACATGTCGAAACAATCGAAGCATGCCTTTTTCAATCTTAGTCACTACATCTACTTTCAAACCGCTAGCTTCCCTTATCAAAAAATTTTTAATTCTATATCTTATTAGGCCGGTCCCTACGTAACTGCCCTTCCACTTCACTCACATATATTCCTTTTGTCAATACTATCATTCCGCATAACATGTCCAAGCCATCGAAGCAAATTTTAATACTCTGTTATCAATATTTCACGCTTCATCATTCCTTTCGCTTCATAGAAACCGAGAGTGTATGTGGTTGCGTGTAGAAAACACTGTCGTGCGGATAACTGACTTTAGAACTAGAAAGAAAGCAAAGTTCATTGGCTTCTTAAAAAAGCTGTTCTTGATCCCTTTAGTAGAAAGAAATGCTACCAGTTACTTGTACCGGTTTCTACATACATATAAATAGTTGCAGCTCAGTTCCCGGAACATATATACATTCATGCATACATATATTCACGTCTCTACGTCACTAAAAGGATAGGGAGAGACTATCGATCGCCATCTGGAACGGGTGACAAATTTCCCTTGCTTTACTCACACCCATTAACCTTCTTACATGCTCTTCTGTTCTTCACACTAAACCCGCCTTGAGAAGAATATCTCCAATTTTATCTGTATATATTCTTCGGCCTACCTCATCCAACTCTACCTTCCACTTTGGCTATATAGATTCCTTTTATCCATTCGCTCCTTGTGCCCAAACCACCTTCACATATCTTTCTCTATATTCGTCACTACATATTCTATCAAACCACAACGTTCACGAATCACACTATTTATATACAGTCACATATTTTAATCCATTTCATAGTGGACAGAACCTTGGAGTCATAAAAACATCTCATTTGTTATTAACTTGCAAGAATATTTGGCTTGTGGCATATGGAACATTAGTGACAGATTGCTAGCTCATCGCACAATAGATTCAATATGCTTCCAGTCTCTTAGTTGCATCCTACATGTCGGTTAGAACGGTAGCTAGTTGGCATTGGTTTTACGTCCCAGACTAGCACCGGGTATAATACCCGGAATATAGCATATATTATACATTACGAGTGTGAATGAGAAGATGTACGAGTGTCAATGAAGCGAAAGTGGTCTGTCAGGGTCGGGACAACTGCGGATCCGTGATCTCTGCCTACCCCTCTACAAAGAATCAGGCGTGATGTGTATGTATACATACACACAAATATTTACTGCACATTTTTATTGTGGCCATAGAATTACTAACTTTACAATTGTTAAGAACAATTAACATACATATAACTCTGACTACTTTAAAAGGGTTAATGGTCGTGAAAGTAGTTTTGTTTTGTACCTGCATTATTGATTAGTCTTAAACGAAGATGAAGTTAGGAGTGCCAATGTTATGAGTGTCAATGAAGCGAAAGTGGTTTGTCAGGGTCGGGAAAAATAGAGGAAATAAAATTGACCAAGCACATGTTTTAATGTGACTGAGATTCTGTCTACCATAAAATGGATTAAAGGACGTCAATCTCTATGTCTTAGCAATTCGTACTGATGGTGTAAAATGACTTTTCATTTTAGTAAACCGTTAAGGTGTACTCATGATTACTAACTAACAGGATTTATCGCGTAGGTTTTTATATAATAAAATTACCTTTATTAACTCGACGTTTCGGCTACGTTGCAGTAGCCATGGTCACGAGCAGAATGACGATTCATAAGTCCCGTTATTTATTAATCATGAGTATAAATGGCGAATCTCTTATAACATTAAGGTGTAGTCAAAGAAAACATAAGAACAGCATGTATGAGAAGGTTATTGTGTATGAGTGAAGCCAGAGATTTGTCACCCGTTCCAGGTGGCGATCGATAGTCTCTGCCTATCCTATTACGGAAATAAAGTCTTTAATATATGTATGTTTAGTCAAAGGTTTAAGTGACCATACATATACTTTCACGTCCTTTAATCCCGTTCGAGGTGGACAGAACCTTGGAGATATGATAATAAATCCTAGGTCACTTTTTAGCATGAATATTAGGGTTGTGATATTACATAAAACTATGGTGACAGATGTAACAGGTTGCTAGCCCATCGCCCAGTAGATTTTATTTACCCCTACTCCCTTAGTTCGAGAGACCATGTATCTACAAAATCATCTTCATTATATAGAAAGGTATTTTCGGCGAAGCTTATGTTATTAAAAAGCAAAACCGGAAAAGGAAGTGTAATATCACACATTCGATCGCTCACTTTCTAGGTCGCGTTACGCAACATACAACCTTTGGATCGGGGTCAAAATGTTGAATAATAGAAAGGTTTGAAAGAGAATTAAGAATGCAGTTTGTTTTTCTATCTAACATTCGTACTTACATACATTTATACACGCCTTTACGTCCCCAACGGGATAGGTAGAGACTATCGATCGCCACCTCACACCACACTTTCTTGCTTCAATCACACCCATTAACATTCTCATGCATGCTTTTCTGTTCTTCTCTTCGTATACCGGCCTTGAGTATGTCTTCAATTTGATTTGTATAAGTTCTACGCACAGATGTTTGTAAAGTAATAATAAGAAAATCCTTTATTTACTGTACAAAAACATACACAATAAAAAATATAAAAAAATTACATTTAAAACTTACAAACTATGGGGTATAGCTTGTGCATGTTATTGGCGCAGCAAAAGGGTTCCATCTCAGCTTGGTATGTTGCGTTTGTATACACATCACACCTGACTCGCTGTATACATATGTATATAACCACTCATTGACACTCATATCACACTCGACGATTATAGGTACTTCTAACGTCACTCTTTTACAATATGGCGTCTATCTGGCTGTCATATGCTGTATTGGGCCAGCCCCTACGTAACCGCACTTCCACTTCATTTACATATACATATTCCTTTTGTCAATATTTCATGTAAACTTCAATTGTCTTAATAAAGTGTAATGTATTCTATGATTTAAGAAAACAACGTTGATCCTGTTAGTGGTAAAGAATGAATGAAACAAGTAATACTACGGTGAGGAAACATATCTGTTCCCCGAACAGGTGACAGTCACTACTTGTAAATGGCGACACAGTTTACCACCTGTCACAATAGTACTGACTATCTGGTGAAGACGTGGGTTCGAGGTGGCCATAGAATTACTACTATGAACACCAAAATCTCGTCCTACCCTGCAAGAGTAAGTGGTCGTGAAAGACTTTATCTTCTATCTTAGATAAAGAAATTTGGTAACATTCTTCATAGAAGTACATACTATAACTGCCGAGTGTGTGTGAGAAGGTGTATGAATTTAAATGAACAGAAAGAAACTGCCAGGCGATGCTAAATTGGGATTTATATTATGTATCAGCCCCTCTCTAAGAAGATAGGCCTGAAGTGTATGTGTTAATGATAAATATCTATATAAATGCAGTCATGTTAAGATTCCTAACGTCACAAATTTGACTCATTAGATTTCTAATGGCTTGTTTTATGCAAACGCTTATACAAGATTGTAATTTATAAATTATTAGTTACTATTATAAGTCTATTACTACAGGCAACGAAACTTTTAGTCTAAGGCTGTGATTGCACCATGAGCGGAGCGGGGAATCTATAATGAATATTGACACATTTCATCCGTTTTAATATTTAATATCACTGCCCACCATTTTTATCGATCTTGGTAAACCTCTTTCGGTTCATTGACATCTATACATCTCCTTATACACACACAGATATAACTATAACTAAATTATCGCTCTTCTTATAACTCATTATAAAAGAACAGGATCTTTAGTCCACTAATGCTTTTGCAAAATATCAGTTCAATATCAGATTAGTAATACTGTGAAGTAGTAGTGAGATTATTTATTTTATTAGTCAGCGCTGGTGAATTATGACACGGCTTACTAACACATAAACTTTGGACGATGTGAGGGTTGTCGTGAAAGTATTTGCAATGAATACTTTTGTGTTTTCACACTCCCTTTTTTATTGTGGCGGGGTAGTCAGAGGCATGAGTGCACATCTTCGAAATTTCGAAGCCATGTAAGGTATGGGTCACTCGAAGTCCGATTTTCACTAGATAGACAGCATCCAATATGATAGGTAGTGAACTTTGTCGCCGTGTATAGGCACTGGCCTGGCGTATAGGCAGGTTTCCTCACGACGTTTTACCTCACCGTTAATTATTAAAATTAGCTCATATTACTTAATTCTGGGAATTGAACCCGGAATCATAACATTTAATAATAATAATTATTACCTAACCTTAAACGATACACCTGTTTAATAATACTGTCACATCAACAAACCTGGTTAAATCGCGTTCGCTTATCATTATAAACACAGCCCAAGCACACGTGTCTTGAAAAAAGTATACTCACGCGACATTATTTCACGCCATTCCTAATGAAAATTAAAAGTAAATTCGCCATATTACCAGCTAAATATAATGAAATTTCAACTGTATGTTACAGGTATTAAAGTCGAGAATAAGTTTAGTACACAAAGGTGATTTTAGTTACTAAAAACGTAGGTTGTTTAAATAATGAATGTGTTCGTATATTGCGTTTTGTTGTATTCATTTCCGTGTGTTATTTCACTTTTTCTATTACTATTATTAGACATTGATTTCGGTTTAACTTCTTGCTTTGCTTATTAGACAAATTCAGTCATAGCGTGCGTTTGTGATTTAGTATTTTGCATAATGGACACTGAAATAAATTGGTGTTAAGTAATGTTTATGAGGCTTTAATTGGGTTCAGTTATTGCACTTTTCTAACTGTACGATTTGTATTATGAGATATGTTGCATATTAAGCTAATTAGCTAGAGAAATTTCATACAAAATACATACATATGTAATAACATTAAGACAAAAACTTATGAATGATAAAATTAAAAATAGTGTGATAAAGGAAGGCTACGCTTTGAAAGAAGATGTAGTGACTAAGATTGAAAAGGGCATGCTTCGATGGTTTGGACATGTTATGCGGATGAATGATAGTACATTGTCAAAAGGGCGGTTACGCAGGGGTCGGCCCAATAAGACATATGACATTTAGACTGGCACCATATTGAAAAGGGTAGGCGTTAGAAGTATCTATAACCGGCGAGTGTGTTTGAGAAGGTGTATTGTTGTCAATGAAGCAAAAGTAGTTTGCAAAAAAGGAGATCTATGATATTCGTCTACCCTTATGTATGGAGGCAGGTGTGAAGTGAATGTTTACTTACGAAGTCTTAATGTATAGCTTACTTCTAATAAGCTAGTTATATACATAAATGTCTATTATAATCTATATGCCTTTGAAAGAGCATTGACATATCAACACACCAAACACGTTTTACTCTAGAAATAAGTATGCAATATCATTTGTAAACCATATCACAAAATACATATACATCCATATACAGATATACAGTATTTACAACCGTCCTGTATGTTTGCGAAGGTCGGATGTTAATGAAGCGAAAGTGGTTTGTCAGGATTGGGACAAATGGGAATCCATTGTAATGAAATGAAATGCTTTTTTATTCAATATGAGGATTTTAAAATCACTTATTGAAAGTAAAAGAAAAAAAACATTTCCACCAGAAAAGTTATCATTACAATTAGTTAATTTAAAAAAAAAATTATAAATCTAATTAAACTATTGGCATTTCGTAAAGAAAAATCCTGCAGAGAAAAAATGCCAAGAAACTCTGCAGACATATTTCATTACAACTTAATTAAATAATCCATCAGAATGAGACTGCAGTCTAACTAGCAACCAACGAATATTATGAGCAACGTATTAAAGAGGTCCCAATAAGAACATGCATCGTGAGGCTGCAATCACACCAAGATGAAACGTCGCTTAACATCATTTAGATAGTCTTTCACTTTGTAGTAGCCCTTCTCGAGCTCGTCTCTGCCTATCCATCAACAGGGAAACGGGCGTGATGTGTATGTGTGTATGTATAAACATGCCTATTGCCTATAAGGGAAAACACCGTGAGAAAACCTATCCAACCATTAAGATATGTAACTGTTAGAGTAATAGGTTAGAGTTGGGTTTTACCATTGTTTTACTAAACTAAGCTTAACTGGTACATATAATAAGTACGCTTCGAGAGGTGAAATTCGGTTCAGCTAAATCGTTGCGAGCTTGATTCTGAGTCAATGAGTTAGGTACCGGCCCAATAACACATAATATGACAGTCTGATAGACGACGGTTATAGGTACTTCGTACATCACCCTTTTTTAATATGGCGTCTATCTGACTGACATATGCCTTATTAGACTTGCCCCTACGTAACCGCCCTTCCACTTCACTCACATATATTACTTTTGTCGAATTACTATCATTCATCCGCATAACATGTCCAAACCATCGAAGCATGCCCTTTTCAATCTTAGTCACTACGTCTTCTTTGAGGCCTATCGCAAAATATTGTGTTTTTAGAAAAAGTTTCAAAAGCGTCAGGGATTAAAAATCCTTTGAATATTGATAGTCTGTTTTACAATTATATACTTAGGTAAAGGCATCCTATTAACATATTCAAACTATTCGAATGTTGTCACTTTCTAAATATTTTAATTTTAATTAAATTGTCAAGTTTTATTAATGTATTTGTAAGTGTTAATGTTTTTATGTACATACAATATCAAATTACGTGATAAATATTAATATCACGACTGTTGCTAAGTGGTATAGTCAGAGTTTAAGGCTTCTCAGTTTGCATTATGTGATTATGATATCGTCAAAAAATTACTTACACGATAGTTTTAACGCGGTATAGTCAGAGATTAAGACTTCAAAGTTTGTAAGAAGTGATGTATGATATTGTAACCACATTTAAACGAATAGTCAGTGTGATAAGTAGCAACAAATTAATAGTTATTCTAAGAAATAGACTAGGTATAATAATATAATAGGTTTCTGAGCCTGTAATAGTTTACTGCTGGAGGTAGGCCTCCACTCAAGAACCGCTACTCAAGCGGTCGTCGGTTTTACGACAGACCTGGCCGGCCCACTGCCACTTCAGTTTACAACAGCGATAGACTATGTCTATCACTTTGGTTCTTTGCCGGATAATCTCGTTCCGGACTCTGTCCCTTAACGAGATACCCAGCATTGAACGCTCCATTGCTCGCTGAGCGACATGTAGTCGGTGGCTAGCCTCACACCGTTATTAGTCATACATAATATATTATACCTTTACGATCTAACTCTTGCAGTTTAGTCACATGATCTAGTTTATTCTCATTTGTTCGTTGAGTAATGTTTATTCCAAAGAAAAATTGGCACCAGAATTCAATTCTACCCTAGGCGCTATATAAATATTTACTTTTTCTTAGTTTTAAGTTTTTTTAAATGTTTTTAGTTTCTACATGTTTAGTTTTTTTTTCTGTACATAATATTTCAGATATAAATAAAGATTAATTAACTAATAAATCTGTTAAAGACATCACTACATAGTATAATGAACATAGCTGTCCTTTTCGCCTAGTATCACTACATAGTACAAAACAAAATCGCTTTCTCTGTCCCTATGTCCCTTTGTATGCTTAAATCTTTGAAACTACGCAACGGATTTTGATGCGGTTTTTTTTAATAGATAGAATGATTCAATAGAAAGATTCATATGTATAATAACATCCATTAAATAGTGGAGTAGGCTATTTTATACCCGTGCGAAGCCGGAGCGGGTTGCTAGTATTGGTATATTTAAATGAAATAGGTATTTCCAAAACATTGCAAGTTTATAAATTACAAAACATACAGTCATACATTGCATGTTTGTGAATTACAAATCAAATAGGTAAAACCAGTCACTATTTCATGATTCGAATTTCAAATTCCTTGCTAGCTTGGGACTTACAAAATGCAAACTAGCCAACTTTCTTCTCGATATGACGTAGATGGTGATTCAGAGTAGATGAGAATGGAGTTTGGCAGATGAGCTGGCAAGCTGTCACCAAGATACTATATCAATATCATTACAATGACAGTAATACTTAAGATGATTAATGGAGCGCTTCACGACTTGTGTATGCACACTCCTTTATCATTGTGGCGGGGTAGTCAGAGGCTTGAGTAGCATCTCTGAAATTACGAAGGCATATTAAGTATGGGTCACTGAAAGCCCGCGTTTCACTAGATAGACAGCACCCAACATGATAGGTTGGGAACCGTATCGTCGTATGTAGGCACTGGCTATTACTTGTCCCTCACCGTCAGCGACTGTAAATTATGTACGTAAATGAAAAAAATTATTCATTGATACATGCCAGAGCCGAGATTCGAACCTAGAACCTTTCTCAATATTTTTTTTTATAAAGCTTCCAAATAGGCATCCGTGATCTCTGCCTATCTTTATACACTGGCATGATGCACATATACAGTCATACACCATGCGTGTCTATAGATTACAAATCATACTTCCAAGAGTCACTCTTTCATAACTCGAACTTCTCAAATCCGGTATTTACCGTTACTGAAAGATTTCGTAACTTACAAATGACTTGACATAGGCAAAGATCACAATTTATTACCGGTTACATAAGGTTGGTGGTGCTTGTTAAGAAAAATGAGTGTTGTATATTGTATACTAGCGACGCGCTCCGTCTTCGCACTTCTGGCCATTTAATGGATGTTATTATACATATAAACCTTCCTCTTGAATCACTCTATCTATTAAAAAAACTGCATCAAAATCCGTTGCGTAGTTTCAAAGATTTAAGCATAAAAAGGGATATAGGGACAGAGAAAGCGACTTTGTTTTATACTATGTAGTGATTGTATACTCTCATACATACATAGATACAATTATTTACTACATATAAATGAAGAACAGAAGAGCATGTCTTAAAAAAGACACGCGTTCACGACCATTAACCCTTGGTAGTCAGAGGTTCCGGTATCCATCTCCGCTATTGCGAAGGTAGTAATTCTATGGCCACATCGAACCCACGTGTTGACCAGATAGTGAATACTCAATGTGATAGGTGGTAAGCCATGGCGCCATTTACAAGCAGTAACTATTAGGTGTTCGGAGATGAGCATGCATGAGAAGGTTAATGGGTGTGAGTGAAGCAAGAGAGATTTGTCACTCGTTCCAGGTGGCGATCGATAGTCTCGACCCGTTAGGCAAGTGGTATATAAATACATATTGACACCTAACGGCGCACTTGTCCTAAACGCCATTTACCAAACTTTACAGGAAAGAGGTTTAAAAAGTTGTCGTGAAAAGCAAAATTATCCAATATTTTGTCATTTCGCCAAGAAACCAACACCAATCGACGCAGAAATAATAGTATGTTTAAATCATTTTCGCCAAAAATGGCGCTTACGCTAAGTGCGCTGTTACGTATCAATACATTCACGTCCTTAAATCCATTTCCTCCAAAATATCGGAGACACATTTAAGTCCCTTTTTAGCATGAATCGGTTGTGATATCCATATCCCATAGTTACCTTTTATGACATACCAATGTTAAATAAAGCATACATACATATATATGTATATATATATATATATATATATATAGATATTTTTTTCTATTGTTTATTAAGCCATTCACCACTAAGGTTACGTCGGCTGAAGTACAAACACTGATGCCACGGCGTTTGAACTTCTTGTTATTCCATCGCCATGGTTACACCAACGCCACCAGCCGCTACAACCGTAGCAAAACGAAATCGAAGCTCCAATTCTTCTCTTTCTTGTTCTTCGGTTCGTTCCAGTTGAGGATCCAAATATAATCTCAAAGCAAACATATTTAGCCAATTTCGCATCACAACTAACTAAATATTCAGCCGATAATAATTATTTATATTTTCAAATTTCACTTAGCTGCTGACTTTGTTGACGAACCATCGACGACGGATATACATATAGATTGTTTACCAGGAATAAGTCAAATAGTTTCACTACCAAGTTCGTTCGGTCACCTATCTCGTTTTCCCACACGTAACGCCACATAAAGCCTTCTCTCTCATTCGTCTCAGTCATTGCCTTTTCTTGGCATGTAAGTAATTATTATTACTCGGAATTTTTGATGACAGGTGACTATTTACATACAAACATACGCTTCACGACTTGTGTATACACACTCCCTTTTTATTAAGGTATTTATAAATATAATAGTAATATTTGGACATTATTACACCAATTGAACTAGCCCTTTGGTAAGTACATTTAAGAAATGTATACATATTATATATGTATAGATAAATACATATATAGCATATATAATCAACGACCAGACCGGAAAGCAGTATAAAAGCGTAGTTCTTAACTCAGCCTCTACCGGGAATCGAACCCAGGACCCCACGATTAGCGTTCAGGTGTCTAACCGACCATCGAAGATGATCAATATGTTACAAAACGTAAGTTAGAGACTAAAAGACTGCTAATAGATGCAGGTTTTACATACACATACACTTTTAACATCATATATGGTTCACGACTTGTGTATAAACACTTCCATTTTTATTGTGGTGAGGTAGTTAGAGGGTTGAGTGACCATTTCCCAAATTTCGAAGGCATCTTAGGTATGTGCCACTCAAAGCCCACGTTTCTCTAGATAGACAATACCCAACGTACTTTAGTATTACTATTACTGACTATTTACTAGCTTCTTCTTTTAAAAGTCATTAATTTTATTGACTCCATAAGTTTGTACAGATATAAATAGGTAAATAGTTTATCTCTATTGTACATTTGTTTATACATACATAATTATACATCCCGTGCAATCGAAAATGAAATTGAATTGGTTAAATATAAGTACAGAACAATAATAATGAAGCATTTATTTACAGCCACAAAAACATACACTTTACAAATCAAACTTACAAACTAGGGGGTATAGCTTGTGCATGTTATTGTCGCAGCAAAAAGGTATTTAATACATATACAATACATTACAATTATTAAGGTATACAATACATTCATTGAACGGCATTGTGTCTTAAAAAGAATGGACGTTCTTCCCGTCTTATCGTAGGCAACTAGGGCTAAATTAAGTCAATTAAGCGATGGGCTAGCAATCTGTCAGTGCCTTTGCCACGCATCCGATGTGTTGGGAAGAACGGCAGCTAGTTAGCATTCAATTTACGTCCCAGACTAGCACAGGTTCGTATTAAAGCCTGCTTAACATACCAATATATAACTATGAAATAGTCATTGTTTAAAAAAACCATAGTGATGATCCGCTATTTGAAATTCTCGATAATAAATCACCAGATGATTGTAAAGTCCATAAATTCGCTTCTAAACGAAATCGATCAATAATGACATGGCCTACCACCTGTCACGTTGGGCACTCGCTATCTGGTGAAACGTGGGCTTGGAATGGTCAAAGACCTTCTTAGTGATACAATGGTGATACCTCAAGCCTCTGTCTATATTGAAAGGGTTAAGAGTCGCGATGAGTATTAGTGAATGTATGAAATGATCAGATGTTCATTATTGAATAGACATATAACAGTCAGATAGACGCTATATTGAAAAAAGTGCCTATAACCGCCGAGAGTGTATGAGAAGATGTATGAACGTCAATGAAGCGAAAGTGGTCTGTCAGGAACGGGACAAATGGTGATCCGTGATCTCTGCCTACCCCTCTACAGGGAATCAGGCGTGATGTGTATGTATGTATGTATGAATAGAATACCTATATTTCTGACATTCTTCTTAAGTATTCGTAATGTGAATAATAAAGAGCATGTGTGAGAAGGTTAATGGGTGTGAGTGAAGCAAGACAGATTAATCACTCGTTGCATGTGGCGATCGTATACATACATACAATTAATAATATGTATGTAGATCACACCTATCAACATACATACTTACATGTATATATATATAAACATAATGCATAAATGTATGTGTGTTTGTATAACAACAGATCAACACAAACAACCACAAGTACAAAAGTAAACATATGTTTCTACATTTAATCCCATAGTCGCCTTTTACAAGTACACGTATCAATCTCGGGCCAAGTCAACGTAACGTTCGCTAACGTAATCCAGCTAATAGCGAGCGGATAGAGAAAGTGCTCCACAAGAGTACGGTTAGCAGAAAAATACGGTTTAATAAAGTGTTTAGTGTTTAGTAAAGTGTTTAGTGAAGAAAATTGCGGAGAGTATGCTAGGGGTATCGGGTGTATGGTTTAGGGAAGAATAGGGTGTATGATGTATAGAGTCTTTTGATAAAGAATTATTGTTAAATAGTTATAATATAAAAATATTAAAATAATTGAATATAAAAATATGTATATATTAATGTGTTTAGTGAAATAATTGATAGAATTGGTTAATATTTTGGAGAGACACGCGGTTTTATTCATTTTACAAGAAAAACGGGACTTTTCGCGTATATCTTATAAACAAAGTATTACGTTTTTTAGAATTGATTAGTAAAGAAACAGACAGTATGAACAGAGCAAAAGATTTGGAAATATAAGAAAGCGTTCGAAAATAATTTCTTAATTTCTTGACACAGAAAATAAGAAAATATCACATTAAAAAGGTGTTTTAAATATGATAAATAAATATCTTTTTTACAAGTCAAGAAATTAAGATTAACAATAAATTAAATTAATCCACCACCATATCCCTATATAGCGCGTGATGCTTACGTTACGAACATTCACATCATGCCTGTTTGCAGGTACAGGGTTAGTCAGAGATAGATCCCCGTCAGTCCCGATCCTGACAGACCACTTTCGCTTCATCAACACTCATACACCTCCTCAAACACACTTGGCGATTATAGGTTAAAATAACTACTTTTATTATAACTGTAATATAAATAAGTAGGTTAACAATCCTTCACCAAACAGCCAACAATCTTTTCCGTATAGTGTTTATTATAAAGCTTAATAGTACCTATAAAATTCATAATTAAGCACAACCAATCAGTATTATTGCTAAAGGAATAAAACTTAAACTTTCTTTTTCATTACACACCTAATTTGTGGAATCGGTTAAGTAATGACATGTGATTTGCAATTATATAGTTTCGTTGTAGATTGGGACGTAAAAAGAATGATTATAGTTGCTTTTCGGAAACAATATTTTTTTAAATGATCAGGTTATGAGTAAATAATACGATATATATTAAGGCTGATAATTTCTGACTAATATTCTATACTAATGCTATATCAACTTTATATTTCCGATACGCTTCGGTACCATCTAATTTGTTCAAAGTAACAGCTTGAATAACATTACAAAATAATATAAAAAAGAAGATAAATTACATTGAATAGAATTGGGAAGTAGTGTAACTACACGTCTCATTATAATATACAAGTTGATAATTGAGTTGAAAGATACACATTTAAAAACTAAAATATATGTCATGTAAACAAAAAAAAGCACGACCTCTGTGGCGAAAACGGTTAACCATCTGAACGCTAATTGTGAGGTCCAAGGTTTGATTCCCCATGGAGATAGTGTTAAGAACTACGCTTTTCTTATGCTTTTCAATTTCGAATGTACTTAGCAAGGGTCTAGATCAATTGGTGTAACAGTATCCTACAATATGATGACTTTATTATTTTCTCGCATTGCGTTGCTAACCGTACTTTTACGTCAAAACTGGAAAGTATCTCCGCAGTTGCATAATGTGGATAATTCCTTTGAATCGATGTCGTACTGTTCATAATCACGACTCAAATTGAATTGGGGTAGGAAGTAACCCAAATTACTTAATATACTATATTAAATCAATTTATCATATTACTTATTATAAATTAGAGGAAAGAATACATCATACATACATACAGTCGCGTGTTAGCTGGGACGTAAAAAGAATGCTAACTAGCTGCCGTTCTTCCCGGAATGTCGTAGGAGGCGATCAAGGGACTAAGGGTCAATGGAACCTATTGGGCGATGGGCTAGCAACGTGACATACACACATATCACGCCTGTCTCACTAAAGAAGGATGGGCAGAGATCATGTCCATTTTGATTTGACGACCTCCGTGGCGCGATCGGTTAGGCACCTGAACGCTAATTCGTGAGTTCCTGGGTTCGATTCCCGGTGGAGGCAGAGTTATGAACTACGCTTTTCTACTGCTTTCCCGTCTGGTCGTTGATTATATATGCAATATATGTATTTATCTATATATAATTTGTATACATTTCTTAAATATACGTTGACTAGTACCCTTAACACAAGTCTTAAATGTACTTACTAAGGGGCTAGTTCAATTGGTGTAATAATGTCTAAATATTAAAAAAAAATGTCTTATTATATATATATATATATATATATATATATATATATATATATATAGACGAGAATATGTATAAATGACTGAGGCGATATTCTCTCCAAAATTCTACCCCAAGGTATTAAAAGACGTAATTACTGGGACGTTAAAGAAATACTAACTAGCTGCCGTTCTTCCCGGCATGTCGTAAAAGGCGACTAAGGGACTAGGGGTCAATGGAATCTATTGAACGATGGGCTAGTCAACTCACCTGTCACCAATGTTCCAAATGACATTACATTAAAAAGTGACCCAGCAGGCATCTAGTTTCCAAGGTGCTGTCCTTCTCAAAAGGGATAAAAGGACGTGAATATATGAAAGTAATTATTATGTACGTATGTCATAAATCTCTAATTGTAATCTTCAGTTAAGTGTCGTGAACCGGGAAATCTTAATTGACCCTTTCCTAGCAAAGGAAATGTTGATACAACCTGTCTTGACAAAAGATAATCACTACGCCTCTACGGTGAGGGAAAACGTCGTGAGGAAACCTACCTGTTCCCCTAACAGGTAATAGTTATATATACATATACATTAACGTCCTTTAATGCCTTTTGGGGTGCACAGAACCACGGAAATATAACATCTCCTCGGTTCCTTTTTAGCATGAATATTGGGGTTGCGATGTCATAATGGAACAATGGTTATAGGTTGCTAGCCTATCGCCCAATGGATTCCATATACCACTAGTCCCTAAGTCACCTCCTACGACATGCCAGGAAGAACGGCAGATAGTTAGCATTCTTATTACGTCCCAGATTGGTATTTGAAACTAGTTTGTGACAGGTCATATTTATCAATATATTACTGTATTAACACTCCCTATTTAAACATACATACACATCATACCCAGATTCCCTGTAGAAGGGTTGGCAGAGGTCACGTATATCCATTCGTCCCGATCCCGACAAACCACTATTTCTTCGTTGACCGTCATACACCTCCCCATACACACTTGTCGGTAAAAATAAAATGTTGACATATAATACATAAAAAAACCCTATTCGTCCTCAATCTTCAAGACAGTTCAAGATTATTGAATATGTAATTTACTAGTTATCAAGTCTCTGTCAATCCCAAAAGGGCTTACACTCGTAACGTTTATACATAAGGTACCACAGTCACGTTTAGCACATTAACCTCGTAACATGAACGACCTAATTGTTTGGCGTAAAATCGAAAGCGAATAACTTTCATTTTCAATCACTAACATAATATATGAAGAACAAACGTATTGAAGAAGGACAAAGACAAAAAGGTAGTAATTCTATGGCCACCTTGAACCCACGTGTTGACCATAGTCAGTACTCATTGTGACAGGTGGTAAGCCATGTCGCCATTTACAAGCACTAACTATTACCTGTGGGAAACAGGTAGGTTTCCTCACGATGTTTTGCCTCGCCGTAGTATTCGGAGTATGTTGTAAATGTATTTTATTACGAAAATGTACATAGATATTCGTTAAACTTTATTTCCATTGGTAAATGTTTAAGCGGGATTTGAACTCTGTACCCACTGATACAGAGTCAAGCCCCAAATAATTGAGCTGAGTTGAATTAAAAATTAGTTGAAGAAGGGTAAATTAATAGACTTATAACCACCGATTGTGTATGCTGAATGAGTGTTGAATGAGATAGAAGCTATAATCATCGATTGTATACCTATGTAGAAAAATATGTGATTTACTTAAGAAATTCAATTGTAAACACAAAAATACCTACATATTTTAGTAAAAATTTATTAAACAAAATAAAACTAAATATGTACAAATAAAAACATAAAAAAACTTAAATTAAACAAAAAGTTAATATTCACACAGCGCCACTAGTGTCCCGAATTTAGCACCCAGAAGCAAAAGCCCCCAGCACACTAGCAGCGTTGCCCCGCTGGCTAACCAACGATATTTTCGTAGTCTTGAAAGTTTTTGGGAATCATTCATACTCCGTACATATCCCATTATCATACATACTCATTCTCATATCGTACATACTCTTTATATCCCTTTCTAAAACGATAGAGATGAACTAAAAAACATTTATGCAAGCATAGCATGAATAAATAAACCAAATATTTATCGTTCGTCTGCATCATTTAACTTAGTGTATATCAAGGAAGAAATTTAATACAGTAAGTCTCATTTACGACTTATTAATCACATAAACTATTTCTCTATGACACTAAAAACTTTATTACCACTTAAACATACATCCTACGATGTATGCTGTATACTAGGATATAGCATCAACTTTTACACTTAAAAATTTCTATACCAACTGTGTCAAACTTAAGCACAAATCAATAATTTACTTTATAGCACTAAAATTGGATCTTCAATGCTATTCTTCGATAACTATGATGTTTCCGATACTTGATTGTAAATAAATATGTGTGTAAATATTATTGAGTATAAGCTTTCTTCAGTTTTTACGTTTGGGGTTTGATCTGTCTGAAATTTCTTGTGTATATAAAACTGTGAAGATTTCTCTGTTTCCCGTGTCTTAATCTAACATTTTCTTTGTGTGAGAAATAACGCAATCTCTCTATAATCGATATTATATAACATAAATCTTTCTTAATGCTTCGTTACGTTGCGAGAGACAAGTAAATGTCAAGCATTGAACATATAAAATTCAATAACGATTGCGTCGTTTCTCACACTGTTTTGTACATATCTCATCAAGTGTACTAAATGAATATTTTCACCTCCGCACAGGCGTCCCACATCACGACGTTACGCTTAAAAGGGATACTAAAACCTATAGAGACATAGTTCCTATACCTCTAAACGGAGGAGACGATCAAAAAAGACTGAAACCAGCCGCTAGTAATATTTATTACGAAGTAGCAAACGCAACCAAAGATAAAGAAATACCCCAGTTTAAACCGATAAGCGATTTGCAACTAAGTAAAATACAAGAAATATTTAAACCAGCCAAATTTCCTCAACGATTTCGCAAAGGCAGAGTCCTGACTGAAGTAAAGATAGATCCTGACCGACAGGATGAAAAGAAATGCGCTCAAGGTGGCACTTGTGAATTTTTCATATATTGCTGGATGGTCGGAGGCCTGTTAGAAGGTAGTTGCGGTGGACTCTTAAAAGGATGCTGTCATAGAGTAGCTAAAGCCGGTATCCTAGGAGTGCAAGACTCCAATTCAATAGATACAGGTTCAACAGAAACCGATTATGGGCCGGTAATTAATGATCAAAGTAAGTGGCATGAAGTTTAAAAGAAGATGTGGGACGCAAGACATAGGGACCTCAATCTCGTTTACAGGTTTTCGTATATGTTGCAAAATGATTTGATATTTCGGGTTTTTGCAAAAACCTTAGGCATTTTGCGAAAACACGGATAATTAGACAATGTTGATCATTCCTTATCCTTATGTTACCTGTCAACAGAAATCTAAGAAGGTTATGTTACAATATGATAAATGCACGAGCCGAGCGAAGCGTGCCGCCGAAGTGCCAAAAGCGAATCGATTTTGTAATAGTTGATCACCATTTCTAATTATCCGTGTTTAAGCAAAGTTTTTTTGCAAAATCTCGAAATATCACATCATTCTGCAACGTATATACCTTCTTTTTGTGTGTATATATGGATGATGCTCTCTTTCCTTTTGCTGTTGGCTTTTTAACATGTTCTTATGTCTTGCTTCTTCACATACTATTTTTTTTACTAATATTTTATTGCTATATACTAACCTTGCTTTGTTTTAAGTGAAGGTAAGTGTTAATTTTAAGTTTTTTTTTTGTAAATTCTTGGAGTTATTTCTTGGATTGGTTTATTTTGCTATTTCTTATTATATTTGCTTCTATCTATCTTCTTTTTAACTTTTCTTAGTATATCTTTGTTGGCATAAGAACAAAATAATATTGTATTTTTAAATCTTCTATCTCAATGATAGTTCAATGTTCTGTCAATTACAAAAAGTTTATGTGGATTTTATATTTTTATTTTTGTGCCAAATCATTTCAACAACGAAGTTCCCAAAAACACAATCTCCTCTACATTATTTTAATGGTTTGCCATAAACATTTAACCTTTGTTACAATGAATTTTAACGACCTACCAAAAAGTATACTTTGTAAAGTAACCACAAAGTAATAAAATGTATTTAAAAGCAATTTATGAAGTGTAATAAATGGAATGCCCTGGAAACCCTTTTTTGATAATTTGTAGTAAAAAACCAGTTTTTTTTAGGTTGTTTTGAAAATTATTTAAGAAAAAGAAAATTAGGAATTTGTGGGACGTAGGCTAGCTTTTCGTCTAAAAATATCTAAAACAACCATCTCTGTCTCTAGTTCATTACTTTTGTACTAATTCTTAATTTTATTTATTTACCGAGTCGTATCGCAATAAATAAATAAAGATACCTTTATATCACCCGACGTTTCGACCCAGTTGCATAGGCCGTGGTCGCGGGAAGACATAATTCTTGATTGTTGTGAAGTGTTCCATTGCAATCTGTCACCAATATTTCAAATCTATGTAATTACAATCCAAATTGATAGACTAAAAGTAAAAGAGCAGATTTTATATCTTTTCCGTAGAAACTAACATATGTAAACTTAAAACATATATACATCACGCCTGATTCCCTGTAGAGGGGTAGGCAGAGATCACAAATATCTCACGAACCTAACGAAAGACTTTCGCTACATTGGTACTCATACACCTTCATATACACACTCGGCAGTTATAGAAACTTCTAACGTCACTTTTCAATATAGCGTCTATCAACTAAATCAACCCGAATCATCTCATCATGATCAGTCTTTTTGAATCCACTGTTGGACATAGGCTTCTCCAAATGACGCCACTTCTCCCTGTCAGTGGCCGTTCGCATCCATTCAATGCCGGCCAACCTGCGCAGGTCGTCTTCCCACCTTTCCGGGGGGCGCCCCACACTATGTTTACCACGAACACATACACTAAATATTACCTAGGAGATATAATTACAGTAAGTTCATTTAAGACTTGTGTTAAGGGTACTAGACAACGTATATTTAAGAAATATGTACATATTATACAAAGATAAATACATATATAGCATATATATTCAACGACCAGACTGGAAAGCAGTAGAAAAGCGTAGTTCTTAACTCTGCCTCCACCGGGAATCGAAACCGAACCGATCGCGCCACGGAGGTCGTCACCGTAGATATAATAAACATCTTACAAAAGGACAAAAGTAAATTGTCAAAAACAACCTTGTCTTACTTAGTATTTCTCAAGCCACCTCTAAAGGGACATAAACAATAAAAATAAATATAGAGTTCGAAGCAAGGAGGATGCAATATCCTCCTTTAAAGTAATTGGTGACTCAGACAGTCTCAGATTCGGCCAGGCATACGTGGTCCGGTATTGCGAAAGAGCTTGGTTCTACTCTTAGCAATAAATGTTACGCATGGAGGCAAAACATGTTGGAACTTCAGTAACTTTATATCATGAACAATAGGGTATATGTATTTGTAACAACACATGTTTTACAAATAAAGTTAGAAACTTTCTTACTGTTATTGATATCAACATGTTGTTGTGTTGTTTCCATGGTAACCGATGAGTTGTAATATAAATAATTTTACGTAGGTACATAGGCGCAATAATTTTAAAAGTGTCTTTTATTAGATTTTATTATGATTCTTCGAATATGGAAAAGTATTTTATATTGAAAAAAATTTTGAAAAAAATTAAAAAAAGAGGGTTACTCAATATTATAATTAGAAAAATAAAACGACTAACGATCTAAATATTATATTTAAAAAAATCAAGCTATAGTTTTGCCTTTATCATTTTCATAAATACCTATTTCAATGTACATTTTTTTATTTTTCATAAGACTGAAAATGTAAAGTTATAATATTATATGAAATTTCTACGTGGTTTTACTCTCGTATATTTAAATTAAATTTTAGCAGAACCACGCTACACTCAGTTACCTTTGTATGAAACCATTCGCATTTCACACTGTCATGGCGATATTACGCAAGCGCGAGTGAAATAGGAAAACACGCTGCGGTAATAGTTAGGTGATGGAATATCTACCTTAAGTATACATTCACGTCCTTTAATACCTTTTGTAGTGGACAGAACCTCAGAGATATGATAACATCTCATGTCACTTTTTAGCATGAATATTGGGGTTGTAATGAATTTAAAAATACACATACATACACATCACACCTGATTCCCTGTAGAGGGGTAGGGTATCACGGATCTCCATTTTTTTCGATCCTGACAAATCACTTTCGCTTCATTGACATTCATACATCCTCTCATACACTCTCGGCGGTTATAGGTACTCCTAACGTCACCTTTTTTCAATATAGCGTATATATATACGTATATATGTATACGTACATACACGACCTTTAAAACCTTTTGCAGAGGACAGAACTTCGGAGATACTATAACATCTCATGTCACTTTTTAGCGTGAATATTGGGGTTGTAATGAATTTAAAAATATATACATACTTACACATCACACCTGATTCCCTGTAGAGAGGTAGGGTATCACGGATCTCCATTTGTCCCGATGCTGATAAATCACTTCCGCTTCATTGACACTCATACGCCTCCTCATACACACTCGTTAGTTAAAGGTAAGCTAAGAAGTAATAAAAATAAAGCAAGAACGATTTGCGAATGGATGAAAGGAGGGTTATAAATGGAATCTATAAAGCGAAGTGGAAGGTAGAGTTGGAAGGGGTAGGCCGCGTAGAACTTATACAGATCAAATTGGAGACATTCTTAAGGTGGGTGTACGTAGTGACGAACGGAAGAGCGTGTATGAGAAGGTTAATGGGTGTGAGTGAAGCAAGAGATTTGTCACCCGTTCCAGATGGCGATCGATAGTCGCTGCCTATCCCGTTGGGGACGTAGAAGCTTGAATAAATGTTTTATCGTATGTATTAGTTTTACTTTAAATAAGTGATTCTGTGATCCTTATGTTGAATTAATAGATTTTCAATTCATTTTATTTCATTTTCATTTCATATATATATATATACATATACGTTGTTACGAACACAACAAAATGAAACAATCATAATATCGCATGCTAATACTCTATCACTCATGATATCATATTACCAGGAAGTGTATGCAGATGTTATTTTCCATAAGACCCGCGGTTCTGTCACCTTTCAAACGCTATGTGTGTCAATTCGGTCTTCGCTCGTAAATGACGGTGGCGCCAAAAATTGTGTACCTAAGGACAAACATTAGCGGTTAGCGATTTAATGTATAATATAGAAACAATACAAACAAAAGCGACTGTTGCCCAGTGGATAAGAACTCAGACTTCTTATGAAAAAGGTCCTAGGTTCGAATCCCGAATCGAGCATGTACCAATGAATGAAGTTTATGGAGATGGACACTCAAGCCTCTGACTACCCCGCCATAACAAAAAAGGGAGTGAGTATGAGCTTTTAGACAAGTAGCGAAATGTATAGAAAAGGTAATAAAATGGTAATTAGATAGTATAACTAGTAAATTAATTACCATGCACGCAGCGTGAAGTATAAAAAGCATGTATGAGAAGTTTAATGGATGTGAGTGAAGCAAGGGCTATTTGTCACCCGTTCCAGGTGGCGGTCGATAGTATCTACTTATCCCATTTGGGACGTAGTGACGTGAATATATGTATGTAATTGATAATTCTGCCCAGTATACATATACAATTACCATTTAGCAAAGTTATATCCACCATTAACTGAGTATTGTAACTTACTTTCTCCACTTTAACCTCACAATTACTATCCAACATGACAGTAGGTTAACCAGACCCCGTATACCTATACTCAGTATAACCTATTTCGAGAAATATTCGCCTATTCGGATAAACGTAGTGACGGACGTTTATCCTCATCAAAATAAATCCAAATAATCCGCCATTTTGATTCCAAACCAGTACCATTAAACCGCTCATCTCTCCCGTTTGTGGCCTCTTAAGAACGAGAGTGAAAGCGTCGTTGCGCAACAGATGCGAATGAGTGGCGATAAGCATCGCTACTCTGCGGGGTGGTGGAATGGAATACACATGGCTTGTATATAGATACATATTGATATTTAAAATAAAAACGTTTATTATCGGACACCTACTTGATCCATTTCTTGTTAGTAAACTTATATCTAGTTGTGTTAACTTATGTTCTACAAGGGACAACGTAATTTTAGTTCAGTTGTCAACGAATTGACTATCTGCGCTCTTAAACTATCTCTTTCAGAACACTGTTGCTGCTGCCCCGTATTCGGCGGAGCAAATATATACACGGTATATGACATTAGCATATACATATATGTACATGGGATACATAAATTTTGAAAAGGTTCACGTTGGAAGTACCTCTAAACACGTAGTGTGTAAAGACTATGGTGATCACTGCCTAATCTTTGTTAAGATACAGGCGTGATGTGCATGTGTGTACGATATAATAATATAACGTAGAGATTATATACATATCTACCATACTCATAAGAGATGGTCAAAAACAATGAAACAATATTTCTTCTCATTTAGCCAATATGTCAAATTGTAAGAAATTAAGGAATATATTGGTATGTTGTAGGAAGTTTAAATTAGTGCAATATTCGCAAAGATCTTAACAACATAGAAAAAATACAGATAATTAGATATAGATCTACTGGTAAAAGTTAGTTATAAAGATAGTATAAAATATGTATTAATGTCAAAAAACATGAACTATTCCGACCTAGCCAATCTCTATAGTTAAGATTAAAAAGAAAAAAGAAAAATTTCACTATTACGCTGTCGGAAACAATTCAATAACTAACTGCTTCAAGAGTCTGTCTGCCCCAACAAAACAGACGTGTACGCACGAACAAACAAGAATCTGTCAAAATAAGAACGCGTTAACTTCAAAATAAACGTGAAAATTACGTAACTATCCAACCAGTTGTGTTTGACCTCTGGTTTGTAACAAACTATACGTATTGAGAGACCAACTTATATTTGCTAGGTCAACTCGTAAGAAAAATGGCGTAACGACTTCCGATCAGCTGATGAGCGTTCTTTTGTTTTGGTCCCGTTCTACGGAGAGGTGACGTCATAGGTTGTTTGGTTTGAGAGGTGGGTAGAGATTCGAATGTTGTTTGAAATTGTGGCGGTAATGTATACATAGGTTACATACATACATATATATCACAGCCGTTTTCCTACAGAGGTCTAAGATCAAGGATTCGTTTTATCTCGATCGTGACAAATTGCTCTCCAGTTATTGATATTCATATACATCTTCATACACACTTGGCGGTTACCTATAGATACTTCTAACGTCACACTTTTTCAATATGGCGTCTATCTGACTCTCATTTGTTTTATTGTGCGTCTTTGAAACCTAAATTACTTTCACTGGGACGTAAAAAGAATGCTAACTAGCTGCCGTTCTTCCGGGCGTCCAATAAGCGACTAGGAGACTAGGGGTAAATATATTCTATTGGGGGATGGGTTAACAACCTGTCACCAGTGTGTTATATGACATCACAACCCCAATATTCATGCTAATAAGAAATCAAGCTGTTTTCATGTCTTCAAGGAAAGACAAAAGACAAACGCGTTCTCGACCATTAACCCTAGCGGGGTAGTCCGAGGTTCAGGTTTCCATCTCCGCCATTGCGAAGGTAGTAATTCTATGGCCACCTCGAACCTTGTTGACCAAGTCAGTACTCAAAACAGGTATACGTTAATAAGGGTAACTTTATTACATAAAAACATACGCGATAAGTCCCGCTAGTTATTAATCATGAGTGTAAATCGCGAATCTCTTAAAACTATAATTATCCTGAATGGAGTTACAGTACATATATTACATAATATGTATGTTGTTGTTTTAATACATGCATATACATTCACGTCTTTTAGACCCTTTCGGAGTGGATAGTCCCCTCGGAGATATAATATCTCCTAATTCATTTTAGTATAAATATTAGGGTTGTAAAGTAAATTTCGTAAACTATAAACTATAGGTATACGTGAATGTGTATATTCTGTCCACTCTGAAGGGAATGGAGTCGTGATGAGTGAAAGGTGGATGAGGAAGATGTGTAGGAAGCCACACTCGACTGGTCGTGGATACCGCCTTACCTTCGGGTGGGGTGTGGGGCAAGGTATGAGCGGTAGCGATTTAATACATAGCGTAAATTGAATAAAAAATGTTTAGGACACTTATTATAGCAATTGAACTAGGTTCTCTAGGTTCTTGGTAAGTATATTTATAAAAAAACGCTTCGTGACTTGTGTGTACACAGTTCTTTTTTTATTATTATGTTAGTCAAAAGTCCGAAATTTTGAAAGTGTTTTAGGTATGAGCCTCTCTAAGCACGCGTTTCACAAGATAGACAGCACCCAACATGATTGATAGTGAACCGTATCGTCATATATAAGCACTGGCTAAAATAATATATCCCGAGGGATAGCCTGGTTTCCTCTTCATTTTTTCTTTCACCGTTAGCGACTGTAAATAATGTGCGTAAGTGAAAAACACTTTTTTTATTCATTAACACACATATAACACTGCTATAAATAGTCTATGGCAACTTAAAATCATTTATTTTATTATTAATTAGTTAAATCGCAGCTATATTTATAATTTATTTCCTACAGTTACTCTCATTCACTTTGATTCACACATACGTATACATTCACGTCCTTCAATATCTTTCGCATTTGATAAAACCACCAATCAAATCTCCTGGTCACTTTTACTATTCATATTGAGGCTTTTATGTCAAGTAGAACATCGTTGATAAGTTTCTAGAGGCGATGCAATGGCAGTAAGACTACATGGAATGGGTCGTGATGTTTTGTCTTTGCGAGTGTTTTGTTACTTATCCATCGTCCTATAGATTCCATTTACCCCTAATTTCTTTATCTACGACACGCCAGAAAGAATTATTTAATTAACTAGTGACCCGCTCCGGCTTCGCACGTGTATAAAATATATAGCTTATCCACTACTTAATGGATGTTATTATACATATAAACCTTCCTCTTGAATCACTCTATTAAAAAAACCGCATCAAAATCCGTTGCGTAGTTTCAAAGATTTAAGCATACAAAGAGTCAGAGAAAGCGACTTTGTTTTATACTATGTAGTGATATGCCACAGACTAGCACGGGCTAATGTGATATCAATTAAATCGCTCCTGCTCATGCCTTGTACCACACCCAGTGTGTTGAAATAGCAGAGTGCGAACCCAGTCGCCTGTGATGCCTCCACTCTCGAAGCGTATGTAATCACATACCTGGTTCAGGTATAAGTACTAGGTACTAAGTACTATGTACCTATAAGTACTAAGTAAAGGTATGAGTATGAGTATCTACATACACATTATGCCTGATTCCATGCATCTTCTCATACACACTCGGCGGTTATAGGTACTCCTAACGTCACCCTTTTTCAATATAGCGTCTATCTGACTGTTATATGTCTTATTGGGCCGCCATAATAGATATATTCCTGGTACAGCTATAAGTACTAGGTACTAAGTACTATGTACCTATAAGTATGGTAGGTACTAAGTAAAGGTATGAGTATCTACATACATACATACATATCACGCCTGATTCCTTGTGAGGGGAAAGCAAAGATCACGGATCCCCATTTGTCCCGATCCTGACAGATCACTTTCGCTTCATTGACACTTATACATCTTCTAAGGTCACACTTTTTCAATATTATAACACTTATTGTGCCGGCCCAATAAGACATATAACAGTCAGATAGACGCTATATTAAAAATGGTGACGGTAGGAGTACCTGTAACCACCGAGTGTGTATGAAAAGATGTATGAGTGTTAATGAAACGAAAGTGGTCTGTCAGGATCGGGATAGTTAGGGATCCGTGATCTCTGCATATCTCTCTACAGGGAATCAGGCGTGATGTGTATGTATGTTACTAAAAGCCTTCTATATTAATCAGACTATAGTATTTACAAATATACTCACGCCCCAAAATGCCTGCAATGGGCTAGCAATCAGTCACTAATATTCCTCATTAATACAATTCTAATCCCGAAACCTATTCTAAAGTTGGCCAAAATATAATAACTCCAAAGCTCTGCCTCCTACGATATAGATATATGGTAGTGAATCTATACATAAGTATGTATGTCATCTCTGCCATTATATCCTAAACGCGACTAACATACTATATGTATCTCCAAGCTTCTATCTACTCCAAAAGAGATATCTAGTCGTGGATCTATATATTAGTATAGTATGATAAATCATTACTACATAGTATAAAACAAAGTCGCTTTCATTGTCCCTATATCCCTTTGTATGCTTAAATCTTTGAAACTACGCAACGGATTCTGATGCGGTTTTTTAATAGATAGAGTGATTCAAGAGGAAGGTTTATATGTATAATAACATCCATTAAATAGTGGAGTAGGTTATATATTTTATACCCGTGCGAAGCCGGAGCGGGTCACTAGTGTTATTATAACCCCAGTAATAAAGTGACTAATATATACATACCTCCAAATCTCTATTCACTCTAAAAGAAATAAAGCGTCTTATTCTTGCTTAAGTAAGTAATTCGAATCTAATAAGCAAACACTTAACCTTACAAACAAACACTTAAGTGTGTCAGCTGACCAGACAAATTATATGCCAAACTTTCTCCGAATGACATAACTTAGTTACTTAACACTACTTGGGATTCTAAGTGCTAACTTGACTGCAACTTAAGTGTGTCAAGCTAATCGTGCTTATTAAATAACTTAACCTAACTTGAGTTTACGTATGCGTATGTAACATAACATACGCTTCACGACTTGTGTATACACTTTACTGTGTCGGGGCAGTCAGAGGCTTGAGTGCTCCAAAATTTCGAAGGCATGTTAGGTATGGGTCACTCATAGCCCACGTTTCACATCATAGACAGCACCCAACGTGATAGGTAGTGGAATCGTATCGCCGTATATAGGCACTGACTATTATCTATCCCGAGGGCTAGGCAGGTTTCCTCCCGTTTTCCCTTATCGTTAGCGACTGTAAATTATGTACGGAAAAGAAAAATATGTTTAAGTATTTCCTTAATTATATATAAATATTTCCCTTGCTCGGACGTAAAAAGAATGCTAACTAGCTACCGTTCTTACCGTCATGTCGTAGGAGGCGACTAAGAAACTAGGAATAAATAGAATTTATTAGGTGATGGGGTAACAACCTGTCACCAATGTTCCATTATGACATCAAAAACCTAATATTCATGACCTAGGAGATATTATATCTCCGAGGTTCTGTCAATCCCGAAAGGGATTACAGTACCTGAATGTTCATGTATATATTATAAGGTAGAAATAGATAAAACAACCCGATTATTTCCGATTATAGCAATCAACTATGGCTTCATTATTACATTTCCTCAAACCCACTCGGTAGTTATAGATACTTCTTTTTTTAGTATGTTGTCTTTTTGATCGTATGTATGTATATATTTCATTAATTAATAATATATATATATATATATATATATATATATATATATTTTTAATACACTTCAAAGCATTATGTCTTACAAAGGTCAAATAAATTTACGTATGTTCAAATATATGTATGTGAATTAATGGCCATATCTAAGATAGTTCGCCACCTAGAACCGGCGACATCTCTCTTGCTTCACTCACACCCATTAACCTTCTCATACATGCTCTTCTATTCTTCACGTATTCATTTACTTATAATAATAATAATAACGTTTATTCACAAAAACACATTAACATACACATACAGGATATAAAAAAAAAAAAAAAAAAAAATATATTCGCCCCTTAAATAACATAAACATGCGCTTAACGACTTGTGTATACGCATTCCCTTTTTTACTGTGGCGGGGTATGGCTTGAGTGCACATCTTCAAAATTCAAAAAAAAATTAAATTAAAAAAATTTTAAAAAATTAAATTCAAAAAATTTCAAAGGCATGTTAGGTATAGGTCACTTGAAGCTCGCATTTCACTAGATAGACTGCACCCAACGGGATAGATAGTGAACCGTATCGCCGTATATAGACACTGACTATTATCTACCCCGAGGGATAGCCAGGTTTGTTCACCGTTAAACCTCTTAAACTACATAATATAGTGAAGAAAGACAGTTTATTAGTTCTATTTTAGTCCCAAACTACCACGGAATGCCATAGTCATAAAAGCGTGATAAATGCCTATTTTCAATTTCGAATGATTCAAAATATTACTGGCTTGACGACTTTCTCATATTTTATTACGTGCGGTTAAATTGTGGTTTAAATTTAATTCGATTAGCCTCTTGTGTTACTTCCCGTGCTGTTCTGGGAGGCACAAGAATGCTAACTAGCTGCCGTTCTTTCAGTGTCTTGGGAAGCGACTAAGGGATCTCTCTCAATAAAATAAGTATATATTTGTTAAAAATACGTTGCTTAGAACCCTTAATTCATGCCTTAAAAGTACTTAGCAAGGGGCTAGTTCAATTGGTGTAAATAGTGTCCTTAAATATTATTATATTATAAACAACTATTACAATTAATTCCTTGACATAATATGATATAATAATAGGTGCTTCTAACCACATCTGTACCTATATTTTTTATTACTCCTAGTATGTAAAACAGTACCTATAACCACCGAATGTGTATGAGAAGATGTATGAGTGTCAATGAAGCGAAAGTAGTCTGTCAGGATCGGGACAAAAGGGAATCCGTAACCTCTGCCTACCCCTACAGGGAATCAGGCGTGATGTATATATTGTATGTATGTGTAAAACACTCCCTAAGACATACCGTGAAGAACGGCAGCTAGTTAGCATTATTTTTACGTGACAGTTACATAATCCTTAATTATATTGCTCAATATAATTTGATTGACTGCGGTTTACGATTCGGAACAAAAGTCTTGTATTGTTATATCAATCTACATCTTCACGCATAAGGTAGATAGAGGAAGTCTAAGTAATTAACTTAAGTTCTAACTGGGTTAATAACTTGGTTAAGTAACGGTTATGTAATGTTTAACTTGTTTGAAGAAAATGTCTCCTATTTTATTTGTATAAGTTCTATGCGGCCTACCCCGTCTAACTCTACCTTCCATTTTGGCTTTAGATTCCTTTCTTAACCCTCCTGATATCCATCCGCTCCATGTGCCTAAAACGCCTTTATACTACATAGTATAAAACAAAGTCGCTGTCTCTGTCCCTATGTCCCTTTGTATGCTTAAATCTTTGAAACTACGCAACGTATTTTGATGCGGTTTTTTTTAATAGTGATTCAAGAGGAAGGTTTATATGTATAATAACATCCATTAAATAGTGGAGTAGGCTATATATTTTATATCCGTGCGAAGCCGCAGCGGGTCGCTAGTATACATATATTTTCGAACTACATCATAACACAAGAACTTTTTTCATAACAAGAAGAACAGAAGTCATGTATGAGAAGGTTAATGGGTGTGAGTGAAGCAAGAAAGATTTGTCAGGATCGTTCCAGGTGGCGATCGAAACTCAGAATAAAACTAGTGAGGTAGCACCTTTTCACTGCATCGAGTATTTTTTTTATGTGATGTGAATTTTAAGTTACAAATAAAGTATTTTCTTTCTTTCTTATTACTACGTAAATGTAATTATTTCCGTATCAACATAAAGCATATAAATCAGATTGAACTTGAACTCTTAGAGACAAAATAACAATAAAACGAACCCATCACAACACGAAAAAGTTACTTTAACTTAAAAACTTCCATTCAAAACACGCTTAACTCAAAGTAACTTAAAAAGTAAACTTAGCATAACTTAGAAATGCGAATTACCCATAATAATACATTATTACGGCTAGCATACATTTTATCGACTCATCGATTGAATTGCGTAAAGTCAACTTTCATTTTTATTTAAAGGAAATTACGATGAAAATGTAATATTTATTGGCCACCAATTGTTTAAGGTGACTACGACCATTTCGTACTCTAATATGAAACGAGAACCGTGTGAATGTTCTGTTCTAGACTGGGACGTGGAAATAATGAACATAGTTGTCTTTTTCGCCTGGTATCACAATCACTACATAGTATAAAACAAGGTCGCTTTCTTTGTCGCTATGTCACTTTGTATGCTTAAATCTTTGAAACTACGCAATGGATTTTGATGCGGTTTTTTTAATAGATAGAGTGATTCAAGAGGAAGGCTTATATGTATAATAACATCCATGAAATAGTGGAGTAGGCTATATATTTTATACCCGTGCAAAGCCAGAGCGGGTCACTAGTAAGAGATAAAATGTGAATCTATTGAGTACTAGTTACCTGCTATTAATGTTATATTCTTACCCGATAGTTATGTTAAAGATTATTGTTTTTAAGAGAGAAAAAGGGAGGTGTCCCATGTTAGTTGGGACAAAAAAGATTGCTAACTAGCTGCCATTCTCCTCGGAATGTTGTGGGAGACGAATAAAGGATAAACCAAAAATGGTTAAATAAAAACCAAAGTGGAATCTAGTGAACTTATAGACTAGCAATCTGTCAACAATATATGTATGTTCCGTTCCATATGACATTATGAGCCCATTATTTATGCTCAAAATTGACAGAGGAGATGTTTTCATCTCTCTGAGGTCCACCCCACAAGGTATAGGGAAATGTATGTACGAAGTGCAGTGAGAGAAAGTAGTATGAAATAATGCAAAGTACTTAAACTTTATAATCTCACTAGCGACCCGCTCTGGCTTCGCACTTCTGGCTATTTAATGGATGTTATTATACATATAAACCTTCCTCTTGAATCACTCTATCTATTAAAAAAAACCATATCAAAATCCGTTGCGTAGTTTCAAAGATTTAAGCATACAAAGGGAGATAGGGACAGAGAAAGCGACTTTGTTTTATACTATGTAGTGATGCTATAAAGAGAGGATTAAGAGATTGAAGCTCAAGTATCCGGGGTACATCGTATGAGCAATTAGTTCATGCTTACACGAGCATTCTTTTTACGACAAGCTTAAACGTCGTGTAGAAACGTGAACTTAAATTGAGCTAAGTGTAATACATACATATACATCACACAAATCCCTGTAGGGGTAGGCATAGACCACTTTCACTTCATTGACACTCCTCCTCGTACTCATACGGCAGTTATAGGTACTTCTAACGTCACCCTTTCTCAATATGGCGTCTATCTGCCGATTATATACTACTTACTCTATAACAAAGATGTCCCTTACTAGCTGGTACGTAAAAAAATGTTTACTAGCTGCCATTCTTCCCGGCATCATAAAAAGTCAAAGTCAAATGTTTTTATTCAACATAAGTACAAGTACAGTACATTCATTGAAAGTCAAAACATTTGCCTGACACTGTTTGTCTCACGCAATTTTCAACAAAAGATTTCTTGACCTTTTGAAGCCTCGAGGGCGCCACATACAGCTTATGTTTGTTCCTAGTATTAATTTTATGAACATCACAGTTTCTTCCAAAAATATTTATATTTTTATGTACATAAATGACACACTCATATATGTACTGAGTAAGGCATAGGTCATAGGAGGCGACTAAGGGACTAGGGTTAAATTAAATTCATTGGGCGATGACATGCAACCCGATTTTATATCTCCGAGGTTCTGTCCACCGCGAAAGGGATTAAAGGAAGTGTATGTATATATTATATGTATGTGTAATAAAAATACCTTGCAGAAAGGTGTATGGTAAGTTCTTTTAAATCCTACACTAGCATGACTTTCGTTTTGTAAACACGGAATTATAAAGGAAGAACCATTTAGAATAACATGCAAATGTTTAATTAGATTTAATAAAAAATTGTGGAAATCGGAAACAGTAAGTTCTGACAATTATTTCGTAGAAGCAACTCAAGTGTAACAATATCCAGTTCCTAAGACCTCTGAGTTCTAAGTAATATAACTAAATAACAGGTCAGCTAAACTGGTCGTGTTAACATTGACGTTTCGTATGGTATAACTTTCGCTTATGCTTGGTTATTGGATTGTGTTCGTAATTTATGCAAGCATAGAGTCGCTTTTTGTGTGACGGTGAATATTTTAGCAAGTTAGGTATTGGGGTACCGTGACACGAATTTGCTGAAAATAAATAATTGTGATTGTAATTTTTTTATACATTTTCTTCGTCATTTTGTTAATAATTCATAGGTAAGTAAGAATACAACTAGATTTAGTAATCTACGTTAAAATAGACCGAATTACTTTAGTATGCAAAAACTAAATCTTTTTGTATGTTTTAAAATATTATGGAATTAAAAACTTGTGCCTTTTGCAAATAATAAAAAATTAATATGACATAACGTTTAACCAATCTTAATTAATAAGATCCATGTATTTTGAATTATCTTAAACACAGAACATGATGAATAAGTTTTTCGTAACAGTATACAACTTGGAGACATAACATTTCCACAGGTCAGATCATCTTTAGCAAACTACCAAAAATGTAATCGCAATAACATGTAATAATGACAAGTTTGTTATACCACAGATATATACTACACTAGTACAAATACCCCATCTAATACAAATTATTTTGTTCATTCTAAGTAGGTAGAATTAGTAGGCACATTTAGTACTTTTTTAATGCAAGAGATGGCACTAAAAACATTCGATCATCATCAACTAAAACAAACATTAATATAGTAATTCTACAGAACCTCACGCAATAAATTAAACGCTACACTTTTAATTCTACATCAGTTAGTTAGTAAACATCAATATTTATGCAATAGGCATTCGAACATGTGAAGTATTTTATTCCGTTTGTGTTAGTGGTAAGGAACAGATGTTGAAAAAATGTGTCATTTAGGCTGCTCTATACTTTTGCATCTGTGATTTGCAACATGAATAATTCATTAGTCGAGACTATCTGTTCGGAATTCTCATCTGTGTTAATTAAATTGAGCTTGACTAACTAAATTGAATTAATAAATATTAGCTAAATAAATGGTGTGAGCTAACTAAATTATATTAAATTAAATGTTATTTTTTATGTGTGTGTTGTTTTAAATAAGTGTATGTTTATTATGTGTGCGTAATAACATTAGTAATTATGAACATGAGGTTGTTTTTATTGTTTTTTATTTTATTTTTACTTGTGTCCGAGACTTTTGAAAAAAGGAACAAAAATAAGAATAAAAACAAAAATCGTAATAAAAAGAAAAATAAGATTAAATATGAAAATCAAAGTGTACCGGGTTATAAGTATCCAGGTTGGTTTATATCTGTTATCTACTCATTTATTTAAAAGGATGAGTGTGTATGATAAGGTGCAACATCAAACATTGAAATTGATCCGCGAAAGTTTGTCAATAAATGGGGATCTGTGATCCAGTGAGAGTTTTATGAGAATGTATATATCCTGTTATCCCGTTTAAGGTGGCAGGAGTTTGGTATTATAAAGTCAACGTCAAATGTTTTATTCAACATAAGTACATGTACAGTACATTCATTGAAAGTCAAAACATTTGCCTGACACTGGTTGTCTCTTACATTGATATTCTACCGTTATCTCTTATAATATATATCTTATAATATCTAGTTTATAGTGGGCTATAGTGACTCTCTAAGTTTCATTTAAATAACTCTAAAACACATTTTCATAACACGCCTTTTTCTCGATAAAATGTCCTTGGTTACTTTATCATTCTTATTAGGGTTGTGATGACTTTTATGGTAATAGGTTGCTAGCCCATTGTCCAATAAATTCTATTGACCTCTAGTCCCTTAGTCGCCTTCTACTGCATGCCGAGAAGAACGGCAGCTAGTTATAAGTAGGTATAAATCGTAAGCCACGTAGAACATATACAGATCGAATTAGAGACATTCTTTTCAAGTATGTACGTAGTGTGAAAAACAGAAGTGCATGTATGAGAAGGTTAATGGGTGTGAGTGAAGCTAGAGATTTGTCACCTCTCCAAGGTGACCTAATAGTATCTGCCTTACCTTAGAGGCGTAGATGCGTGAATATAAGTAATATATTACTTGATTGCATAGTATTTGCAACTAGGCTATAAACCTTGAATTGAATATTTGGTAATTGATCGTATGTATGTACTAACATCAATTAAGTATGAAACATTTGTTAACTATACTACTATCATACATATATGTATATTTATAACTTTTATCATTTGTGGGGCAATCAGAGGTTTACGCGTATCCGTAATTGCGGAGTAGGTCATGAACACGTAGGTTGTGACCATGACAGCAATATCCGCGATCGCGGAGACGGGTACGCGAACTTGAATTTCCTTGCATAGAATAATGGTCGTGAAAGTGTTTGTATTGGTTATTATATAGGAGTATCAATCACACTTTTCAATGGATTTATTAACGCTTGTATTTAAGTATGTAATCTATACTAATATTATAAAGCTGAAGAGTTTGTTTGAACGCGCTAATCTCAGGAACTACTGGTTCGAATTCAAAAATTCTTTTTGTGTTAGATAGACCATTTATTGAGGAAGGCTTTAGGCTATATAATATCACCCTGCTACTAATAGGAGCGAAGAATATAATATAAAAATCAAATTATAATTACAGTGCCATCTATGTTTCATGTAATTCTGAAAAAAAAATGTGGCAAATTATTTGATATTGCTTGTATGAATATAAACTCGAAATTTAATAATATCTATTAGCAAATTATTCTAAATAAATAAACCCATAATTAGCCCAGTAGGATTGTTCTATCGTTGCATTCATCCATAGATCAATTAAGTACTACTAAGAGTGATCTGCATCTGGATTGGAGGAGATTCTTAACTCTACCTCCACCGGGAATCGAACCCGAGACCTCACGATCGTCAGGTGGCTAACCAATAACGCCATGGAAGTCGTTATTTATTCTTAAACTTAATATAAGAACTTCACCGCAAAAAAAAAACATAACTCATTTTTTTATTATTTTGACTTGAATGTTAACAAAAGGCTTAACTCATATTTTTCTATTTCCAGGTTGCGGCATAGCTACAGGAGTGGGGAAACAGGCAGCACAACGAAGGATAGTGGGTGGTGATGATGCAGGCTTCGGTACCTTTCCCTGGCAAGCCTACATCCGGATCGGATCGTCCAGGTGAAAAACTACCATTTCTACCATCCTACTACGGTGCTGGTAACACTGAAGCGACTTACAACCTAACTAGAACAGCCCTAACTGTAATTTAACAATAAAAGCGTTTATTTTGTCCTATAACCGCCGAGTGTGTATGAGAAGATGTATGAGTGTCAATGAAGCGAAAGTGGTCTGTCAGGATCGGGACAAATGGGGATCCGTGATCCGCCTATCTCCTACAGGGAATCAGTTGTGTTGTGTATGTATGTATGTACAAAATACACACGAAGACATAATACAACTTATATATGACACAGATTTGAGAACATGCGAGTAGTTGTTTAAGAAACTATAGTAAGGCGGGTGTACGTAGTGAAGAACAGAAGAGCATGTATGAGAAGGTTAATGGGTGTGAGTGAAGCAAAAGATTTGTCACCCGTTTAAGGCGATAGTCTCTACCTATGCCGTTAGGGACGTAGAGGCGTGAACATATGTATGTATGCATTAACCTAACGGATGGGGCGAGGTGAAAGGGTTACGTAGAGGCCTTATCATATGACAGGCAGATAGACGCCATATTGAATGGGTGACGTTAGAAGTACCTATAACCGCAAAGTGTGTTTAAGGTGTATGAAGCTAAAATGGTTTGTCAGGTTTGGGATAAATGTTGCGTGAAGTATATGTATGTATGCCATTGTTTTATCATAATTGGAATAAAGAAAACGAGAGGATTTAGGCAGTTTTATCCGATTTCCTGTATGTATCGTATTTCAATAATAATTACATATCGAAAAACTTTTAGGCCCGTTTTTCTCACTGATAACATTACGGTTGTTCTAGTTAGTGCAGCAGAATAATCAATTTAATATTAATAATAACATGTATTTCATAACAAACACGAAGACATTCATGTTATATATAACACAGATTACAAATACAAACATACGAATACTTGTGTATGCCATTGACGAGTAAAAAAGTGTCGACTCAGTATGTATAAGATGATTTTTCTAGCATTTACTTATAGTGGAATTGCGTTCAAGAGTTTATTTTTGGTGTAAATGCGAAGATATTGTGATATTATGCATGTTACTAAGTAAACAGACCTCTATTACTTAAATAGGTAGTCTGTGTTGAAACAATTACGATGATACAAATATTTAAATGTCAATTTATTTCTTTATGCAACTGAGAAGTTTTGTTGTAATATTTAAAATAACATGTTTTAATGAGTATTTCCAAATGTAACTAAAATTACACATTTACATTAATGAAATACATTACATTATGTATGATAATTTCTACTTTTGTTATGTATGGCATTAGTCTGTGATAAAATATATATGATAGTATACAGATAAAAATTTCAATTTGTGTCTTCAAAATGATTCTATAGATACCATACTGTGTATATATTCAAATCGAGAGAAAAAACGGCATTACATATAATTTTAACTCTTCATTTAGACATAGATAGTTTATACACTTCCTACATGTTTTCATATGTGTATTATTTTACTTACACATCCTATTTTTGTAAACAAAATGTTTCTATAACCAAAACCATCACAATGTTTAGCACATTGTGTATACCTCTGACTACCCCAAAAAGGTATCGGTAATACATATTTATATAAGTATGTATGTCTAAACCAGTTATATACTTGTCAGAACATTACCATCATAAAGGAAGTAAAAATGACAGATGTCAGTTCAAACGTCAACTGTTCTTGCTGTCACTTTGACACTGACATTTATGTTAACTTGCAACAGTTCCGTCTTTCTTGAATACTGTATTACTGTAGTCTGTGCATAAATTACATTCATACATACACATCACGCCTGTATAGTTAAAGATGGTAGGTCTGTAGTTTTCTATTTCTGACAAAAATCCAAAATAAGTTTCGTTTGATTGTGAGTCAAAGACAACTGCATATATACTCGGTAATTATAGTTACTACTAATATCATACTTTGTCAGTATTACGCGTATTTGTGCGTTATTTGAAATTTTAGGATAACCCTGCCTAACTGCAACCTCACTTAACAGGTTCACTGTCCAAGGTACAGAACAGAAACAACGCCCCAAGTCCAATCGTTTTTTTTAATTGAAATCGATATTTGAGGGGTTTAGGTAAATAAGTATAATTAATATTATTTACATACATAAGGGGAAAATACCATATACGGTCTGTGGACTCACTAGGACGTAATCTACATAAAAAATCCTCCGAAGTCCACAGACCATATCTACTTTGGTATAAAAAAAATATGTGTGTAGTAAAAAAATAATTAATTTTTATCGTTTTACACATCAATCCTAACTCAGGGTAACTTTTTAATCCTTAGTCTGGTTATATTATGTTGTAGTCCTAAAATACAGCATCCAGTCTACAGTAAAAAAATAAAATTGAAAAATTACAAAAAAATATATGCATCTTCTGTATGTCCCATCACTTTTTGTGTTCTGTAGCATGTGTCCTGGCAAGTCCATGCCTAATAAACATCGTTCTTCCTACGTCCACAGCTCTAGAAAGCTTTAAAACTGTATGGACAAACAGACCACATGTGGTCTGTGGACTTATAGTGCTTTTGGTCTACAGACCATATGTGGACTGTGAACCTGTTGACCATTTTCATGTAATTTTTGAGATTCTATGTGTGTCTAAGCTACTATCTTACAATTATATTGATTATTTAAAACATGAATATCATCATATTATGTGTCAACAAGTGATTGACTTCACATATGTATTATATATGCTTTTACATAGTTTAAAGTAACTGATATCAATTACCAAATGGTCGATTTTTTCTCTCGTTTTGACCGCTGGCAACACTAACAAAACTAACTGATTAACCACTAATACGTGTTTTATTAACCTCCCTTTCCAGGTGCAACATGCTCATGTCCATATTCGAGCTTATTGGTTGGAAACAGTGTTGGATAGAGAGGTAAATGTGCGAACAGAGCATGGCACGCACGGTAGAATTAAAAAAATGTGGTAGAAATCATGGTTAAAGTGTGGCAATTTTTATCACTATTTTGAACAAGAAAATTACTTTTATTATACATACATATACATTCACATCCTTTTCGGGGTGGACCAAACTTTGGAGATATAGTATCTTCAAAGTCACTTTTTAGGTTGAATATTTGGGTTGTGATGTTTAACGGAACATTGGTGACAGATTGCTAGCCTATCGTTTAAGAAAATTCCATTGAAACCTAGTTCCTTAGTTGCCTCCTACGACATGCTGGGAAGAACAGCATCAAACTACACTATTATAATATGTATATATTATATACACTATTACATATATTATTACACATTTTATTATCCACAGTTGCGTGATTATCACCAATTTTAAGCAAAATCGTAATAGGTACCGAAGGACTAGTTGTTTCCTTAAGTATCTTTAGATGATATGCTACTTATCGTCAACCATATTCTTTCCGTTTTTTTTCTATACAACCCTTTTGGAAATAGCAAACTCAGTGTGAAAACTAACGAAAACTTTAAATACCTTAGTTTTCTTTTACAATATAAAATAAAGAATGTGGCAAAGAAGAAGTAAAGTAAAAAATCAATTCCGTATTGATTTTATATGTGTTTTTTAAACCATATTATCGAAAGATTTAAATTTGCATATCATACATATATTATTAAGTATATGTATTACCTAAATCTTGTTAACAAATATCTTACACACGCTAGTTGCATAGTGATAATAATTAACAACTTTAACCATGACATTAATGTAAATAAGAATATTGAGACTTCTACTCTATGTAAATTATTATTGAAGCATGGTATGATTATTGGTTCGTTTACACTTTGATTAGTTACAGATTAAGTGGTTAGGAAATGTGAATTAATTTAAATGTAAAAAATATTTTAACTATCGACACCACATTTTTTTCGATTTGTTTTTATAATAATATTAAAGATACTTTAATTATAAATTATATTACACTCACTCACTCATTTGTTACGAAAATATTATAGTATCGCTATATAATTGTTAACTTTATCGGTTTATATTTAATATTAATGTAGATCAACGAAAGTGAAAACAAAAATAATCATTTTTTTTTACATTTCAATGTAATAAATACAATAAATGAAGGTATTAAACATTATATATTTATGTTTAACAATTAAAGGTATCCAATTTCATTTGATTCAAATTTTTATCATAGTAGATTATAGCACAATCACTAACCAAAGTGTAAACGCATCAACCAATCTTAAGTACTACATCTATTCTATAGCATGACGAAGATTGAATTTGGTAACGAATGCACTTAGAACCAAAGTAAACTTTCTTTTCGCACATTTTACTTCTTTTATACTCAAATGTATCTCAACTTTCAACTTAATACTCGAATTTACTTTCATAAGAATGCATGGGATTTTGTGTATTGTTATTTAAATCTTTAGAGCGGCTGTAGCCTAGTGGGAAAGAGCTCTGGCTTTTTATCAGAGAGCCTTGGTTCGAATCCCGGTCCGGGAATGTAATAATGAATGAAATTTAAAAGTACATAATTTACTGTCGCGAACGGTGAGGGAAAACATTGTGAGAAAACCTGCCTATCCCTTGGGATAGGTCCAGTGCCTGTATACGGCGATACGGTTCACTACCTATGACGTTGGGTTCTGTTTATCTAGTAAAACGCGGCCATAACATGTCTTCAAAATTTCGGAGATGGGCACTCAAACTTCTGACTACAGCCACAATAAAAAAGAGAGTTTGTATACACAAGTCGTGAAGCGTATGTTATCTTACGTTCTCTAGAGGTATATAATAAACGATATTTGAAAAAATGTCATTTCGCCTATAACCCCTTTTGGGGTGGACAGAAAATCTCGTTATATCTCCTAGGTCACTTTATAGCATGAATATTGGGGTAGTGATGTCATATCGAACATTGGTCACAGGTTTAACCCATCACCTAACATAATCCATTTATCTCTAGTCCCTTAGTCGCCGCCTACGACATGCCAGGATGAATAGCAGCTAGTGATCATTCTTTTTACGTCTCTAATACTATTTAGTCATTTGAATTTCATTATGTACCAATTATTCAGTACTTATTATGACAGATTGTAGAATCAATGATTCAAAAAGATTACTCAAAAGAGAAGGTATTCTTTGCACAGTATCGTAACAATATTGCTTCCCGTAGTCACTTTTTACGAGGTACCTACATTTGGCAATGTGTAATTGGCACGTCGTAATTGTTATATAACTTGGGTTCGATCACCGGATGGGTCATAAAACTATTGATGTAATAAATATAAGGTATCTTGGTTAGTGATTATGGTAGTGAGAACTTGAAGAAACCTATCCTATCTAACCGAGAATATTGCTTATTGAGTAATATGTGAGAAAGTACCTAGGTTTTCAGTGCTCACAGATGTTCTAAAATGATCGATAGCATT